>APFE030897503.1:0-109032 GCA_000404065.3 Pinus taeda | reverse complement strand
TCTTTTTTCAATATTTGAATTTTTGGTTTCTTATGTATCTTTCACACACACACACACATATATATATAGGGTATATGTTGATGCTTGTCTAGCAACTCAATCCCATTATGTGCAATTTGATAGTTGGTTTTAAATTTATTATAATGAATCGAGTCTAACGCACAATGTGTTAATTTCATGGTTGGTCTTTATGTTTTCATTACAATGGGTTGAGCTCACCTACACTAGGTGTCAATTTGATAGTTGATTTTTAAGTTTTTTTTCCCAATGTATCAAGTTGTGTTAGGCTAAGATCTCAAAATTGCTATACATTTAGCATTTAAAAAAAAATTACTCTCAGTATAATAACTCTTTTATTCAGGTGTTCATTTTTAAAGTTTTTTTAGTCATAAATTTTTTCCATAATGTCATGCTTAAAATATTTTGAAAATTTAAGATTGTTTTGTAGTCATAATCTTTGGTTTTAATTCCTTGGTTGAGAGATTGTTAAGATTTTTAATGTTTTTCTAAGTCATGATATTTTATCTTTAATGTTATGGCTGAAAACAATTATAATTTTTTTTCTTAGCACCATGCTTGAAAATAGTTGGAATTTTAAGGTTTTTCAAACAAGTGATATTTTAAATTTAATGTCACGCTTAAAAATCGTTGGAATTTTAAGGGTTTTCAAAGACATGATATTTATCGTTAATATCATACTTGAAAATCATTGGAAATTTAAAGCTTTTCAGAGTCACGATATTTTGTTTTTAACGTCATTACTAAAAAGTGTTGAAAATGTATCCCTAAAAAAAAATTATTCCGTCATCAACACTTTTTTATTTCAAGGTGTTTTTTGCACCAAACAAAATGGCTTTTATTGTTTTTTACTATTATTTTTAAAAAATATTGAAAAAAAAAATTATTCCAGCATTAACACTTTTCGATTTCAAGGTGTTTTTTGATGTTTTTGGGGGATTTTTGGGCTCCAGTACCCGTTTTGAGGTAATAGTTCCTATTTGATTGGTAACTATGTTAGCAGAGGTTTTGTTGAATTGGAATGGAACAAAGATTGGTTTGTGAATCAGAAAACAAGAAAAAACATGGGAATGATGTTTTTTATGATTTTCATCTACAAAGAGTAATTTTTTAAAGAACAGTGACTCATTTTTGCAGCAAGACAAAGATTGAACAAGGCCGAAATCATTGTTTTTAAAAGAGTATCAGAGAGGAGGTAAGCCCTACATGAATGAATCAAGAAAGATCTATATGCATGCAATGTTTTTATTTTCAATTGCAAAATGAGAATGATGATAGTAGAGGGTTATATCAATTGGCTTTCAGAACACATGGCGACAAGAATAGAACCAAAATTCCAGATTGAGCAGTGGGAGAAAGATACAATAGAAAAACTTTATTAAGCTGGACTTATAGGCTTTCTTCAGAAGTTTAATGGGCACAATGAAATCATAACGAGGGAGTTCATAAACAATTATGCCCAAGAAAAAACTATGGTATGAAACTTAGCCATTCCATTGACTCCAAAATTCATCTCTTAAGCATTAGATCTACCATTAATAGGAGGCCACTATCATAAAGGTCTACACTTCAAAGAAAAAGCATGGACTTTCTTCTTAGAGAAGAATAGGAACGGAACCTTTGATAGAACCAAAAGCATACCTAGGGAATGGTTCAATGAGCCTTGGGGAGAATTAGTTTTAGTCATTCAAAAGTTGTTCACATGTAATAGAGGCCATAGTGTGGCACATCTTTACCATGTCAGACTGCTCCAACACATCAAAGGAGACGTAAAAATTAACTTGTCATATTTCTTCTCTAGGAATCTGATTAAGATGATAGAGACGATGAAACTAAGAGAAGATCAAATTTATCACCAAGGAATCATACAAATTCTTGTAGAATATCAAGTGAGAGCTAAGGGTATAGTCTGGAAAGGATTTTTGGTCCAAAATCGACATGAAGAACAAACCATAGAAGACCAGTATAAAACATTTCAGGAAACCGGAAGCATAATGAATTCACCACTCTATCCAAGAACTGGATCCAAAAAGCAGCACAATACAGTCATGATTGAGAAGGAGACATCCTTCATATCCACTCTTAGGAGGCAAAGGAGAAAGAGTTGAACAGAGACAAGTCACAAAGGCCCTGAAGTACAGATTGTAGAGACACCTTCTACAGAGAAACAAGTAGATGACATAATTGAAAGATTGGAAAAAGAAGCATTGGAAAAAGACTCATACTATGATAATGTTGAGGCCACATCATTTGCAAAGGATACATAAGAATTAGAAAAAGAGCCACAACTGAGCAAGATAAAAGAACTAACAGATCAATCGGAGATAAACAGGATCTTAGAAAAGCACTTGAAGGAAGAGAACAAAGCATATAAGAAAAATAATGCAAATTTAGTTAGGGAGAATGAAAAACTAAATGAAGAGGTAGGAAAACTGAAAAGAAAGAATGATCTTCTTTGCAAACAGGTTTTCAAGTGGCTCAAAGACAAAAACATGTGGAAAAACAAGTATGAGAAATAGAAGGTCAAGGCTACAATTTACAACGAAGAATAGTACAAGGGGATATATTTTCTAATAGAAGCAACATAGCACTTAGCATCAGGATCAGGCATAGGTTTTACAATAGAAGTCAGAAGATCCAAGAGGAGGAAGCAAGCATGAGGACATGCTTGTGAATTAGCAAGGGGGAGATGTTGACCCTCGTTTTTTATCTAATTTTTCGTAAGAAAACACACTTAACTTCTATACTATCCATCCATTTTCCATCATATACACCCCATTTTGATGTATTTATGCATATTTAGGTGTATAAATTTAGTTTTCCAATTTTTGGATGTTTTTATGAAAATTGAAATTTAAGTGCAATTTTTGGACAAAATCAGAAATTCCCGTAATGGCTTCATGGATGTCATATTTTTAGGACAGTTGGGCACGAAATGAGCACATTTCTAGAAATATTTGGAACTAGGATTGAACTAACTCCTATTGGGTCAGTCAAAACAAGCTTAAACAGGCCCGGTCAAAGTTAATCAAATAGGACTATTGATTCATAAAATCACTAGGGAATAGGGTAGTTTTATGATTTCATGGGATTTTCCATATTTTTAGTGATAGGATGGATGATTTCGATTGGATAGATCATATATGGATAGATATAGTTGTTAGAGACATTTTCGATCAGTTTATTTTATATTTTTCTATTTAAGCCAAAATATTGAAGGCTTATTATATGTAGAATTTGTATAATTTCATATTGAGACTTCTAAATACTTTGAGTTAATTTGAGGAAGTTGTTCTATCTTGATTTTTCCATTCAATGGTGTGGATCATTGAGTGAGTTTTCAGTAGCTAATAGTCTATTCAGGTGTGCAAGGCAAAGGTTGACGCCCCCCACTCCAACCTAACTACACTTCATGATTAATCTAGTTTGATTTTCATAAACTAGTTTTTCTTCAGATTTGTTTACCTGATTTGGTGTACGATGATTTATTATTTTTGCTGATGAATCTTGGTTTATTTATCATCCTTATATGAAGGGATAACCCGGCGTTCAATTTAAACCCTTATTCTATTAGATTAATGAATAGAAACTAAATTCATCTTTCTTGTTTTCAAGTAGTTTTCTGAATTTGTAATTTTCTAACAATGGAATTAATGATGAATGAATTTGTAATGAATAACAACAGGGACCTTCTTAGTTAGGATCATCTTATATTATTTATTTATGCATCTTAAGCTATTGTCCATTAGTGGTTTTTGATTTCTGTTCATAAAGTAGTATTCTAGAAGAAGGACAAATCTGCTTCTCTTAAGTTAGGAGCCACTTCTACTATTTATTACATAATCAATTAGAAATTATTTAGTTTAATTTTATATTTGTAATATGCAATTCTAATTAGTTTATAATTTCATTTATTTCAGTTTCCATAACTTATCTCCTAAAAGAAAATTATAGTTGATATCCATACATTTTGGAATTCTTCTAAGTTCTACAAACTTGGATTGATAATGAAATACTTGTGTTAATTTACTCTATAAATTATCCCAACAATCCTGTTGAGAAGTGAACCAACATGAGAAATATAACAACATGACAACCATAACAACATGACACCCATCTCACTTATTGGAGCTTTATAACACAACTCATGGTGGTATTTACATTCATATGCATATATACATACACCAAACATCACACCAAAACATATGCCAAAAACATTTGCTCAACTAACAAATAGAGAATGATACATATCCCGCATTTGATCTTCCATATCCCACGTAACTTCATCTGGCCCAAAGTTCTTTCATTTCACTTTAACCTGTTCGATTGCTTGGTTTTAGAGCAAGAGAATCTTTCTTGGCAAAATGCACTGAGGTTCTGACTGGAAATCTCCTTCTAGTTCCACTTGTAATATAGACCAGTCAATCACATGATCAACATATTTAAAATACTTCTTAAGCAATGACACATGGAAAACATCATGGAATTTCACCTTCGGAGGAAGTGCAAGTTGATAGGATACTAGCCCAATCCTTTTAAGAATCCAGAAAGGTCCACAAAACCAAGGTGTCAGCTTGGCACATGATCCAATTCTCAAGGAGCTTGATGTGCAAGTACACATGTTCCCCAACCTAAAACTCCTTAAAAATCATGTTCTGATTTACATAAATTTTCTATGTGTCTTGTGCTATCGTTAGATTCTTCTTCATTACCTGCATTTCCTGTTCCATCCCTTCCAACATGTTTGGTCCTATCAACACCCTGTTAACTGGATCATTCCAATGCATGGGAGTATTACAACTTTCCCCATACAGTGCCTTAAAAACACTCATTCTCAAATATTACAGGTGTTATCACTCAGGTTGTTCCCTGGCTCCAGGAGGGAATACGGCTGAGGTAACCACTAACCAATCTTTCGGCTGCAGATTCTAGCCAATCTGCAACCAGAGAGGGCTCTCTCTTTGTGGTTTAGATTTGTTTGATTGTATGTTAGGCTAGTTATTAGGTACAAGTTTTGTTTGGTGTTTGGAAGATGACATTCAGTAGAACAAGGCAGTAAGTTGAGGAAAGTTTAGGCCATTGGGTTGATGGAGTCTAATGGAAATGAACCTCTGGATATGGTTTCCTTGAAAATAAGAAAACTACAGAGCAAGATAATTGAACGCAGAACAACATTGAAGCTGAAATAAGATGAAATGAAGTCAAGAAATGAAAGGCAATCAAGAATATTTCATTATGTTAACAGAGGGAAATTGTATAAACATTATCAGGGAGCAGTTTAAGAATTCCTTGATGATATTTAGAGTGAAAGAACCAGGGAGACAAGAGCAATCAATAATTCTTGCCTATGCTAGTCCTATGGAAAACATAAAAAATTACAGGAATTGAACACAGAGTACTGCAAAGTAAATTCTGGATTATCCTTCTTTCCTGCAACTTAGAGCATGATATTTAGATGATAAATAAGACACAAATACAATAACATAAGAGTAAAGAAGACTTATTGATCCATGTATTAACACGAGAATTCTGCAATATATCCTTTTGCCATCGGTTCCGCAACCAGTAAGTTCACCAACAAAGAATTCCAGCAAATTTTATTCCTGGAGAGTTCTCAGAAAGCATACAGCGCAGGTCTAGAATGATATTCACCACCCAACAATAATACATCTCTTTTGCAAGTATTTATAGAAGTTTACAAAATATCCCATAGGGAAATATCTGGACATAAATTTATCCATCTACTCTGGCAAGAGCCATAACTAATGTGGGAAAAACTGCGCAGCAATAACTGAGGAAATAAATGTGCTTTACTGGCTGTTGTAGGTGTCCTGTTTGTTGTTGACCCTTTGACTTTGATAATCGGTTGATGGCCGCTTTCCTGATGTGATGTCCTGTTGTGTTGTCCTTTTCCACCTGCGTTTGAGCCTGCTTTATCCTTTGGCACGAATCTTCTCCTCAGCTGATTTGATTTTCATTGACATTTCCTTTTAAATGTAATGCAAATACTTTTCTAAAAAAAAAAAAGGAGAACTCAGCTTATTTTGGCAAGACTTTGAGCATGCTCTTCCACCACTGATCTGTTGGTAATTGATGCTTTCTTAATTTAAGCAATGTCTCATCGGCTTCAGTGTACCTGTAATAATTATGCCAGACTTGAAAAAGATGTGCTACCTCATGTTCAATAAAAAACAAATCGTCTAGTTTGTCATATAAATTTTGCACTATGGGAGGGACTGTCTCTTCTGTGCTGCTTGATGAAGTTGTAATCTGATTTTGTACATAGGTATTTAACCTATGAGCATATTGTTCTTGTTTCAACAGCTTCCCACTGCTAGTGACTAGGCTAGGTAGACCTCTGCTTTGTAACATTGCCAATTTATATTTGAAAGCTTCTATATCTGCCCGCATTTCCTGGCATTTTCTTTCTATTGTCTGCACAAAATTTCTCATAGTTAGCACCTTTTTAACTCTTAAAATAGTTTCTGTTCTGTTATGAATGTCCAAGGATGCTAACTGTTCACTGGTATGAGTATTCAAAAAATGGATCATCTGGTTGGCCTGCTCAGGTTTATTGGCCAATAATACCCTGGCCTTTCTAGTCTCATACTAAGCCACTCCTATCAAATCTATCTGATCAAAAATGGTTTGTATTGCTATCCACTGATCAGCAATAGCTTTGCCAATCTTATCCCACAAAATTGTCTTTATTTCAGTCAGGGTTCTATGGAGAGTGAGGTCCTTCTCCAAGGCCTTTATTTTGTTCTCTAGGGCCTTTACCTCCTTGGTCTTCTCGGCAACAGTCATCTTTGATTTGTCATAACTAGCCTCAATTTTGGCTAGTTTTTCCTTAGTCTCCTTAGTCTCCTTGAGCTCTGCCATCTGGGTCTCTATGGCCTTTATTTCTTCCATCATTTCCTCCATGCTTATATTGGCCTCTTGCAATGCAGTTGTTGTAGCTGTTATTGAAGTTGAGGCACCTGCTGCTGAAGCTGGATCCAAGGGAGGTGCTGTTGTAGTGATTGTTGGAGGAGGAGCTGTGATTATTGGAGCTGTTTGGGATGGTTGAGGGGCCAACTCTTGCTGTTTCCCTTGTTGAGCCTCTTCTAATGCTTTTTCTGTGTCCAACAGCCTTTGGTTCATCCTCATAAGCAGGCTGACCACATCCTCTACTTCCTGTTGTTGTGCCACCTCTGTAGTTTGAGGATGTATGGTAGCTGACAGCTTCAATTGTCTTCTCAGGGCTGCTATGTCTTCCTCCTTTTTCCTGATTAAGGCCTGTGCGTCTTTGGGATCCTTGGGATCATGTCCCAACTCTATAATGATCTCTTCCAAGGATTTTATCCTGTTATCCTTGGCCAATGAGGAGGCTTTCTCCAGCTCTAGTTGGGTAGAAGTATTACACAAATAATTTTGCA
The DNA here is from genome assembly GCA_000404065.3 of Pinus taeda. NCBI lineage: Eukaryota > Viridiplantae > Streptophyta > Pinopsida > Pinales > Pinaceae > Pinus > Pinus taeda. Next base: position 101,596 of record APFE030897503.1, on the reverse strand, counting down.
ATTTATGGGCCATTAGAGCCTTATCTGCTAGGGTGGAGTATAACATTTCTCCAACCTATTTATGCAACTCAATCTGGTCTATTGGATGGATGTCTTTGGCAAGGACCTCCAGATTGGTTCTAATATAGTCTGTAGCTGACTGTGGCTGCTGTACAGTGGGTCTGAAGTGACTAAGAGTCATCTTCCCTACTTGCATGTCATAGGCCGCCATCATTCTTTGTTGATTTGTAGGTGTCATTCTCATCAATTGGTTGTAAAGCTAAAACCTTATTGGCTCATTTCTAGCTTTGATCTCAGTGAATGCTCGTTTGATATCTGAGCCCTGTTGGGTCTACTGCTTGGAGGATGAAACCTCCCCACTTGGGTGTCTCTCTTGCTCCTGCTGAAAGGAGCTGGCTCATGTTTCCAAAACAGGAGGGATCTGCGGTTCAGAAGTTCCCTCACCCTTGATATTGCCTGTGGTTTCTTCAGTAAATTCCTCCTCGAAATAGGGGTTTAGTCTCTGTCTCTTTTCCCCTTGCTGGTCTGTAGGTGTCCCTGTGGAGGCATCTTCAGGTCTGTCCCTCTTTTTAGCTCTTTCTTCATTGTGAGGGGTTTGCAGCACAGGGACTTCAGGTGCCTTCATTTGGGTTGAAGGGCCCTGTTCTTGACCCTTTTCTTGATTTATGGATGGTTGTTTTTCCATTGTACTCTGCTGTTCTGAATGCTCAATTTCTTTGCCTTTCCGTGCAGGTGAAATGGTTTCTTTAGCCTGCTGTTGTGAAGGTGTAGCAGTTGATGTGCTTGCTGCAATATGTTGAGGCTGTGTGAAGGTGACTTGTGAAAAATAATCTAGGTCAATTCTTTTCTCATGTTCTTTCATATCTTTTTCTAATCTTTCTTCTTCAGTAAGCTCTTCATCATCTAATGTGCTCTCTACCCATTCTTATCGATTAGCATATTGTTCAATGTGGGGGATTCACTGGTGCACATATCCTGAAAGCCTGTGTTTGATTCTTCTAAGGCTTATGAAATGTTCAGGGTCATATGGTGCCCAAAAGAAGCTTTGTTTCAGCATGAGCTCTTCGCTTAACATATTGTTTTCATCCTTCCAAGCTTCTTCCCTTTTATTGAAAACAAAAGGACCCAATTGATGTCTGATTTTGAGTTGTGCTTTCTTGTTTTTCCCATGGAAATGAGTCAAATCTACACTACTGAATTGCCTAAAATATTCCAAGGCAAAAAGCCTCATCGGGACATATCTTGGCAACTTATAGGGAGGCAACTCACAACCATAAATTCTGATCACTGTGTGGTTTTGGTAGAAGTACCAATCACCAATGTTGTAGCCCTTTGAAAGATGTAAGATTCTTTGCATTTCAGCAGTGAGCCTACCAGGAGGAGTCATCATCAATAGGCAAGTGGCTAGGTAGATGAACATGTCCACAAACTCACAATATGTGTAGGGAGATAGGTGGACTTCATGGAAAACTGAGGTCCAGAAGATAACATATCTTCTCTCTCCTTTTGAGTCTAGTCTCTTAAGAGGAACTTTGAAACTATCTGGGTGATAGTACAACAGCAGATGGTAAATGTAGGAGGTATACTTAAACACTCTTTCTCTCTCCATCATTATGAATTGCTCATGTATTCTTGTTTGCTATGAAGGTGGCATAGTCATACATGACAGCAGGGGGTTGTCCTGGAGTGAACATGGTTAATAGCAGAAACACAGTTTCATCCACAAATTCTCCTGTTTTGCATCCTAGAATGTAGGAAATCATATCTACCAGGAGCCTACCTGTTTCATTGAATGAGACTTGATGATAGGGTGGAGGGTGATTGGCCTGACACTGTGGTTGCATGAACAACTGACCTACCCTTGATATTTCTGAACTAGAGAGCTTTGCACCCTTATCAAGCAAGAGCTTCATTGTAAGAGGAACCAGAGGCTGTGGTGGCTCAAAGTTCAACATTTTATTTATGGATTGAGGAGTGATGTAGAACATGACAGACCCATTTGGAGTGAGGATTGCTCTCTGTGTGGGGTCATATTTTGCATGACACAGATGAATGAAGTCAGGTAGCACATTGACTGATGGGAGGTAGTAGATGGGCATACTAGATTTCCAGATTCGCAGGATATCAGTGTTATTTTTGTGATTGTTTTTGAAGTGACACACAGTTTTAAGGTGAGACTTGAGGCCCATCATATCCTTGATCTGGAAGTCCCTGTCTGCCAAAGGTAACCACTCTAAATCCATGTGTGGAGCATTCAAAGGAGAAATGTTGAGAGCCACTGGATCCTCAATCTTTCAACTGTTTGTGTTGTGATTGTAATATAGGTGTATGCAATAACAGGTAATAGGACTCTGGCTCTGAGGCTTTTGTCAGGATTATGGAGACTGAGTTTTATCTCAAATTGACCTTACTGTATAAAATTTATGGTTTAGACCAATTGTTGTAGAGTCTGGTAGGGTCTTTTCAAATGAATTAGCTGGATTGCAAGCTCTGTGAGTAGAATACAGTGGAAATGGGATTGAATTCGACCGAAGGAGTGAAACTTTGCAGAGGGAAGTGGAAGTTGAGGAATTCCCTTTAGAAAACAGGAGAAAACAGAAGAAACAACGTGCTTTACAATTTTAGCTCAACACTTGGGCAGTTTTGGAGTCTCTGCTGGCGAAAACGGGCTTAAAATGTATTTTAAAGGTGGAATTTGCAGAGGAGGGCAAGTTTGCTAGGTTTCTCTTGCATAGAGGTTCACCTGGTGAATTTATAGGTGGAATTTCAGGGGCTGGAGTGTATTTTAGTTTTAATTTGCAGATGCCCAATCAATTCCAATGAAGAAACTGCGGAAAAACAGGGTTTATGGGTGAACAACGGGTAAATACCCGTTTTTGATGGCGCAGACGGCACTTAGCAGGTACAGCTCGAGCTGCGGGGTCGCGCTATGGAGCCGAATTCACAGGGTGGTGGACTATGCACATTGATGGCTGATTGAACGTAAAATCGCATGCAAGCAGCTCCACTAGCGCATAATAGAAAATACACAAAATAGTCGTTTTCACGAATTTTTATCGAATTTTGGACATTTTAGCACTTTTGGCGCTTTTTAGTGATGACGTCAGCATGACGTAATTTTAGTGCGTAGCGGGTATGGAGGGTGATGTGGCAGCTGACGCGTATGGTGACGTGGCGGATGACACGTTGGAGGGGTACTGATGTTAGTGGGTGAGGTGGCAGTGGTACAGAACAGTGGCGGGAGACGTGGATGCAACGTCATGCGGTGACGTAGGCGGAAGGACAGAGGGTGGTAAGTGCTTTCCATTAGACCGCCTTTGGTACAGGGGCAGTATCTGTCAGAGGCAGCCCGATGCAATCAAAAAGCGACAAGTGTCCCTGTGTATGACGATGAAACCATCGACCATCGGGTACTAACGTCCCATCGTTGGGGTGCATCCGATATGGATTAGGACCGTCAGATATGGGGGGGCGATCCGACGGTGGACGGGAGGGTGATGTGATCGGGTTTTAACAAAGGAGCACTCATGATAAACCTTAATTTTTCTAAGGTTTAGGGCGGGTTTTAAACTTTGGGTCATGGGTTTTATGTTCGCGGAAGGGTTATGGTTATTCATTTAATCAAATATTAAACGAAACCCGTATAAAATGTATGCGCGGGGTTAATATGGTATAGTTTGTGTGTAGGGGGGGGGTCAACATAGTTATTAATCTAACCAACTGTTAGATTAATCCTAAGTATTTTGGACATGGAAGGGTTAATACCAAGGCCCCAAATGGACCTAGTATTCCCCTAACTTTGTATTGTATGGCTATAGTGCCAAGGGGTGGGGAAATTTATATTTTTGGGTTTTTATATAGTTTTTTGTGTAATAGGGATGGGTAAATGATTAAGGGAGCTAGATAATAGAGTTAGAGGTTAATATCACTTTATGGAATGAAACTACATGAATAAATGCTATGTTTAAAGAGTGAAAATTTGCGCATAGGGAAATGAAAGGAGTATGGAATGATCAATTTTACATAAGAAATGTGGCTTCTTCCAACTAAGTGAACTTAGAGTTTCACTTAGAATTTTTCATAGGATAGAGTGACAAAGGACTATTGGGCAGATCCCAAGGTCCTTGAGGGGATGTTAGTGAATGATTTTTGGGGGAATGAAAGGGGCAGTTAGTCATGCTTCCACTGTTGTACCACCATACAACTGCCATGGTACTTTTGTTATTGATGAGATGATTTTTTCTTGACAAGACAAAAAGTGATCACAAACTTGCTTCTGCAACCTCAAACTACCTACTCAGCCTAATACACCTAACATTTTTTCTTCCTTTTGATTGGGTGCATTTAGACTAGCAAACCCTGCTTTTCTTTCTTTTCTTTTGACTGCCCTCCTATCTAAAACTATCCTTATTTCAACCAAGGGCTCAGATTGAGTAGTTGGGCCCTTTATTTCTCTATCTAATCTAGTGATCTGCCAAGCTTGAACTGTTTGAGCAAATCTTATTCTCTAGTCTAAGACAAGAAATTTAAACATGAACTAGCCAGGATTGCATTGTTTGGCTATTCATCAACTGTAAGAAAAATCAGTTATTGCACTTCCTTGTTTGCCTGTGTCATCAAGCCACTTTCCCAGTCTTCTCTTGGAATTGCTTTCTCTTCTTTTTATCTGAATCTTGATTGTTGATAATATGGAACCTTTGTAGCATGGAAAGGATGATCATATTTGGTATTTCCACACTCAATCATGAAAAATGACACCTATTGGTATAGGAACCTAACAATGGCTCCACTTGGGGATGGCTTTTTCAAGGAAAAAGCCAAGAACAACAGGTCAGATGGCCTCATTCCTATTTCTTGTTGTGTTTATAAAACTTCCTTCTGCTGCAAGTTAACCAACTGGACCTTTGTGGCATGGATGGATTTCTCATAAGCTGATCTGAACCTTTGTGTAACTCTGTCTTTGGAGGTTGATCAGAGTTGTTTTTTCATCAACAATCAATAGAGAACTTTGGAAAAGTAGTATTGCAAAAATGAACATTTAGGATGGTATATCTGCTGGATTTCCTTCTCAAAATTTGCTGCATCATATCTCCTATCCTATTGCTGAAATGAACTGCTAAAGTAAACACCTTTTATGTACAAACTACTCTTTTCTTGTGTTTTAACAAGGAAGGTCAAAATAATGCTTGAGCATTCACCCATTGATTGGGCCTTCTTGAGCTTTTGTGTCATCCAAACTCTTCAAAAAATAGGTGTTGTTTCCTTGCACAACCTGAATGACAAAAGGGCCTCTCCATAGAAAATCAAATTTGCCATGTTTTCCTTTGTCTTCTCTTCTGGAGTCCCACTTTAGTACTTTGTCTCCCATGAAGAAGTCTTCATCTTTTGTTCATTTGTAAAAAAATTTCTTGAGTTTGTCTTGCAGAATCTGAGTTCTCTAATATACTTCCTCTCTAGTCTGTTGCAAGTGAATAGTCTGATTGATTCTCCTTTGCATTGCATTGGGTTCTGCTTCTAATTCTTGCAACAATTTGATCACAGGGATTCCCAAGGATGAGGGGAACACAGCCTCCATGCCATAAACCAATTCATATGGGCTGGTCCCAATAGATGTTTTTGTGGTCAATCTGTCCGCCCATAGTGCATTTACTAACTTTTTATGCTAGTTCTTTTTGTCCTCCTCCAGGACTTTTTTGATGATGTTAATCAAGCTTTTATTAGATGACTCTGCTAGGCCATTACCTTGAGGGTAATAAGCTATGGAATGACCTAAGGTAATGTGGTATTTGTGACAAAAACGGATCATTCTTTTGGACTTGAAGGCAACAACATTGTCTGTAATAATCTTTTCTGGACATCCAAATCTAGACAGGATATTGGTTTCTAAGAATTGCATGATGATTGAGTCATTGGCTTGCCTACAAGGGATAGCTTCTATCCATTTGGTAAAGTAATATGTGGCAGTTAAGATCCATTTGTGTTTTCCAGAAGAGGAGGGATGAATTTCTCCAATGAAATCTAAACCCCATTGTTGAAAAGGCCTTTCAGTTGAAATAGGTTTGAGGGGCAAGGGCAACAACTTCCTCTTGCCTTTAAAGATCTGGCATTTATGGTAGGAAACTAAAAATTTTCTCACATCAGTAAAAAGGGAGGGCCAATAAAATCCAGCTCTTAGAATCTTGTCAGCTGTGGATTTCCAGTATAGGTGTCCTCCACAGTCCCCTGCATGAAACTCCTTGAGTATTTTGTCAGTTTCATCCTGAACTAAGAAATTGAGCAAAACTCCTTCATAATTTTTCCAAAATAAAACATTGTCTATAATACAAAATTTTGAAGCTTTCATTTTCAAGAATCTCTTTTTGGTTCTAGATAACCCTGGAGGAGCTTGCAGGTTTAACAATACAAAACATATATCAGTGTACCAAGGTGATTGTAAAAAGGTTTGATTGATCTGTGGAGTCACCATCTCCTGTTCGTTATCCAGTTCATTGATGTCTAGGGCTTGAAAGTTGGTTTCAGTCATTAATTTGGCTAGCCCTTTTCCTTTTATGAGTTTTGTAGGCTTGATTTCAATGTCATACTCTAGAATGTTGGCTATCCATTATGTAGGCTTGACTTCAATGTCATACTCTAGAATGTTGGCTATCCATTTTCCCCTTTTACCTTCAATTCCTTCTTGAGTAAGAATGTCTTTGACCACTGCATTTGGAACATAGGCAATTATGTGAGAGTACAAGATATAAATTCTAAAATCCTTTATGGCCTTCATAAGGGCATATGCTTGCTTCTCCATGATTTGGTATTTGGGTGGGGCATCTCTAAGTGTCTTGCTGAAGAATGCAATGGGCTTTTCACATCCCAGGTCATGTTTTTGTAATAAGACAGCAGCAATAGTATGCTCAGATGCAAAGGAAAAGATTATGAAATCTTTATCAATCCTGGGGCTTGTAAGAACAGGAGTTCTTGTTAAGGCTATTTTGATTTCCTCAAAGGCTTGCTTAGCTTCTATTGTCCATTTGACTTTAGAATCTTTCTTTAGCATATTACTCAACAGTCTAATTAGTTTGGCCAGATTGGGAATGAATCTTCTTATGAAATTAATTTTCCCTCGAAAGGCTTGTAATTCTTTGATGTTTCTTGGGTGAGGGACTTGGAGGATGGCCTGTATTATGTTTGGATCTATTCTTATTCCATATTTAGAAATTATGTGGCCTAATAGTTTGCCTTCTTCCAGGACAAATAATGATTTCTTTGGGTTCAATGATATGCCATATTTTCTGCAAATTAGGAACACTTGCCTTAAATGATCTAAATGTTCTTGGTCTGATTTTGAAAAAGCAATAAGATCATCAAGGTATACTACTAAAAAGTCATGGATCTCTTTAGCAAAAGCTATGTCCATTGCCCTCTGAAATGTGGCTCCTGCATTCTTTAGTCCAGAAGGCATTTTGACATATTTAAAGGTTCCCCAAGGTGTTGTAAAGGCAGTTTTGTCCTGATCATCTAGGTGAACAAGAATATAATTAAATCATGAGAAGCCATCTAATAATGAAATCCTTGAAGCACCCACTACCCTCTGTAACATGTGATCCATTTTGGGTAAGGGGTAGTGGTCTTTGAGAGAGACTTTATTCAAATTTCTCAGGTCAACACAAAGCCTTATCTCTCCAGTTTTCTTTCTAGTGGGCACTAGATTTGAAATCCATTCGGAAAATCTAATAGGTGCAATTATTCCATCTTGATCATTCTTATGACTTCTTTTTCAATAAGGGGAAGGAGGACTAGATTAATCCTCCTCAGCTTTTGTTTAAAAGGTTTCTGGTTTTCTTTCAAGGGTATTGTATGTTGGATAACAAATGTGTCATAGGACTTGAGATCCTCATATCTCCATGCAAAGACATCTTGGAAATCTTTAAACAACTCAATGTATTTCAGTTTTTTATCAGGAGGCAAAGTTTTGGATAGTTTTACCATTCTGGGATTTTCTGTAGTTCCAATATTGCAATCCTCAATTTATGCATTCAGTGGTTGCATTTTTGGTTTTCTTGGAATGTCATTTGAATCAAATATATCTTCTAAGGGAGTTAGGCCTATGGGTAGGACATTGTCCATCAGCTCAATTACTTCGGTTTCTTCCTCAATCATTTCATCAAAGCTTATTTGTTTGAGTTCTTGCAGTTTTCTGTGATTAAAAGTTATTGGGTTCAAAATCAAATTTGCTGCTTCAGCTGAGATATTTGGCTCAACTTTGTCAATTTGATGTTGATCATCAATAGTGCTTGTGTCTATGTTGATGCTTGAACATTATTCTTCTAAAGTGAGGAAGTTATTGATTTGGGTGTCATTCTCAAATACTTGCCAATTTTTCACATTGTCTGGGACAACAGGTCTGTGTTTGATCTCAGTAGTGAAGTGGTGATTGGGCTCAAAAGGCAATTTACAAGTGCTAGCATAGGTTGCCAAACTATGTGCATGTAGGTTTTGTGTCCTTGGAATTTTAGTGAGTTGTGATTCCAGGAAGGTGTTTAGTATTTCCGTAGTTGCATTTCTATAAGACCTTAGTCTAGGATCATTTATGACAAAGTTTCCCTTTATCTGTTGTATTATCAAATCTGAGTCTCCTAGAATTGAAATCTTGGTGACCCCTAGACTTCTAATTAGTTTGAGCCCCAGCAAAAGGGCTTCATATTCAGCCATATTGTTTGTGCATTTGAATTTTAGCCTATATGCATGACCCTGAGCATGGTCATTTTGTATGTTGTGTATCCAAACCCCTGCCCCTGCTCCCAATTTGTTTACTGATCCATTAAACTCCAAGTACCATAAAATTTCCTGATCAACACTTGTCTTAGCAGTTTTGGGGACTTGTTTAGTGGGAAGTGAGTTCGAACTTTGTAGTTGGTTTGATATGTCAGTTTCACTTGTTACTTCAATCATATCAACACTTTTTTGGTGCTGGTCACTAGATTGTTCGTTCATGTTCATTGTTGGTGTTGTTTCTAGGAGTTTGACCTCAGCTTTGGAGCACATGTCAGCATTGTATAAGATAAATGAATCCATGTCAGAGTGTATGGAATAGATGGGGAATTTTTAGGGCTTCTCTTGACTGCTAACCACATATTTCATCAATGTTTCCCAGTACAATCTCTTTGGATGGCCAAATACTGAGATGGTGGCATATGACATATCTAGTTGCAAAGATCCTTGAAGTTTTTCACCCCAAGATCTAGATAATAGCATGCCATATTTGGGTGGGATATCAGCTACCACCACATCCATCAAGATTGTTTTGGCTGGATATTGGACTAAGGATACACAAAGATCTTTCATTAGGCCTAGACACCTGATCTGGCTGGAATCAAATGAGAACAAATCCTTGTATGGCCTTGTGATATCTAGGTCTAGCTTTTCCATTACTGACTTAGGCATTAGGTTATGGGAAGCACCTGAATCAAACATTGCATTATGTAACACTTTGTCATGAATGTTTAAGCTCACATAGAATGGAGGAACTCCACCATCCACTGTCTTGCCATTAACTTCAGGACCAAAAAATAGTTCTGGTTGATCATCTAGGACATTGACTGCATCCCTAGTTTCAGATATTTGAAGTGATCTGTTAATTTATTCCCTGTAGATTTCGTGTTTGGCCAGTTCTGACAATGGCATGTCTATTTTTATCTTACTTATCTCTGTTTCTAAGTTGAAAGGTTTTCCACTTGCACTCTTACATTGTGGATGGAAGACTTTTCCTTTTCTATTGTGTTCTCCAAATTCTTTTGTTTGTCATGATTGTTGTAGCTAACTTCCTCTGCTCTACTTATTGCTTCTTTTGGAAAAGAAGAAGAAGATGGGTAAGTGTTTGATGGTTCTTGGCCTGAAATGTCTTCTATGATGGGCTCCTTTGGGTCTAGGTTTGTCTCAACTGTTAATTTTGTGAGCAGAGAAACCTCTTTAGCTTTCTTAGGATGTTTGGTATCTTTCAGTTTTGTAGGTTTAGGTACATTTATTGTCCTACTTCTCAATTTATATTTTTTATGAACCTCATAGACTGCTGCATCATAGCCTTCTTTAAAATCAAATGATTCTCCATACTTAGTTTGAAATTGATTTAAATTATAAGCCTCCTGATCCTCCTGTGTTAGAAAAATTTATTGATCACCATTTAAACCCATTAGATTAATTTGTGTGTCCTCTACAGGTTCATTTGAGGTTGAGGCTTCTACATAATTCTCTTGAAATGGAGGTCTAATATTCTGATCAGGACCAGCTCTTCCGGCAGTAGGGTTTTGATTCTTTCTAAAGTTTGGGATTCTTGTTGAATTACTTGGTTGCCCTTCCAAGGATGACTTTCTTTCAATGGTCTCCCCTCTATCTCCTAATCTGTCCATGCCTTTAATGATTGCATCTAATTTTTTCTCCAATGCTAAAGGTTCTTCCTTGAATGTTGTTCTTCTTTCAGTTCTAGCCCGGTTTCATTTGGCAATCAGGTTTGCTTCAACACTAACAGCCACATTCTGCATGTCTGCTAGGCTTAATGGGGCTCTTTCCCTCAGCTGATATGCCATGTCTAAATCAAATCCATCAGGGAATTTGATCAAGGCTAATTCAGGAGGAGGTCTAAGGTTCTGAGGAATGGCACTATAGACATTATTGAACCTTGCACAATAGTCTTGAACGGTTTCTTGTGGACCCCTCTTTAGATTGTCATATTCCGTTAAGATGTGTAAAGGGTCTTTTTTCTTTTCCCATATATTTAAGAAAACTTGATATAGGGCCTCAGGGTTGGCTATAGAGTTTGCAGCAAGTGTCCTAAACCAGGTCCTCACATCACCAGTTAGGCTTTGGACAAAGATTTTCATTCTCACATCATCATCATCAATTTCATAATTCTCAAAATAATCCTGCATCTTCTTGGTGTGCTGTTGAGCTGTATAGGAACTAGCACCATCAAAATAGGTGATCTTGCCTTGATAATCCTGGGGCATAGCCCTTGGATTGGCAGGCAACTGCAAAGGGGCATAACGGTTGGCCATATTTACGGGGATGAATGGGGCAGCAGGAAGAAATAAGAGGGTTGGAACAAGAGGGACAGGAGTGGAAATATGAGTAGTGGATGGGGGAGTGGAAAGTATGCTTTGAGGTGTGGATGGAGAACTTGGAGAAGTTGTAGTATTGACAGCAGGAACAGTGACTCTTCCAGGAGAAAGTTCAGATTGTGTAAGGTTTTGATGAAGTATATCAAAGTCTGAATCAGTAGTTTGTAAGCTTTCTTCTCTCCTAAGGGTTTTTATGATTAGGTTAGGATTTTCAAAGATAGTTGGGGGATTAGGATCTGGATTGGATCTGGTGTAACGAGTTTTCTTTTTTGGAGCGAGCTTCTAAATCTGTTTTTAGTATTTTTGCTTGAATTTGTTTAAGGCAGGGAAACAAACCTTTTCTTGATTCATATCCCCAGCGGAGTCGCCAATAATGTTATCACTCAGGTTGTTCCTTAGCTCCAGGAGGGAATACAGCCGAGGTAACCACTAACCAATCTTTCAGCTGCAGATCCTAGCCAATCTGCAATCAGAGAGGGCTCTCTCTTTGTGATTTAGATTTGCTTGAATGTATGTTAGGCTAGTTATTAGGTACAAGTTTTATTTGGTGTTTGGAAGATGACATTCAGTAGAACAAGGCAGTAAGTTGAGGAAAGTTCATACCATTGGCTTGATGGATTCTAATGGAAATGAACCTCTGGATATGGTTTCCTTGGCAATAAGAAAACTACAGAGCAAGATAATTGAACACAGAACAAATTTGAATCTGAAATAAGATGAAATAAAGTCAAGAAATGAAAGGCAATCAAGAATCTTCCATTATGTTAACAGAGGGAAATTGTATAAACATTATTAGGGAGTAGTTTAAGAATTCCTTGATGATATTTAGAGTGAAAGAACCAGGGAGACAAGAGAAATCAAGAATTCTTGCCTATGCTAGTCCTGTGGAAAACATAAAAAATTACAGGAATTAAACACAGAGTACTACAAAGTAAATTCTGGGTTATCCTTCTTTCCTGCAACTTAGAGCATGATATTTAGATGATAAATAATACACAAATACAATAACATAAGAGTAAAGAAGACTTATTGATCCATGTATTAACACGAGAATTCTGCAATATATCCTTTTGCCATCGATTCCACAACCAGTAAGTTCACCAACAAAGCATTCCAGCAAATTTTATTCCTGAAGAGTTCTCAGAAAGCATACAGCGCAGGTCTAGAATGATATTCACCAGCCAACAATAATACATCTCTTTTGCAAGTATTTATAGAAGTTTACAAAATATCCCATAGGGAAATATCTAGACATAAATTTATCCATCTACTCTGGCAAGAGCCATAACTAATGTGGGAAAAACTGCACAGCAATAACTGAGGAAATAAATGTGCTTTACTGGCTATTGTAGGTGTCATGTTTGTTGTTGCCCCTTTCACTTTGATAGTCGATTGATGGTCGCTTTCCTGATGTGCTATCCTGTTGTGTTGTCCTTTGCCACATGTGTCTGAGCCTGCTTTATCCTTTGGCGCGAATCTTCTCCTCAGTTGATTTGATTTTCCCTGACATTTCCTTTTAAATGTAATGCAAATACTTTTCTAAAAAAGAAAAGGAGAACTCATCTTATTTTGGCAAGACTTCGAGCTTGCTCTGCCACCACTGATCTATTGGTAATTGATGCTTTCTTAATTTAAGCAATGTCTCATCGGCTTCAGTCTACCTGTAATAATTGGGCCAGACTTGAAAAAGATGTGCTACCTCATGTTCAATAAAAAACAAATCTTCCAGTTTGTCATATAAATTTTGCCCTGTGGGAGGGACAGTCTCTTCTGTGCTACTTGATGAAGCTGTAATCTAATTTTGTACATAGGTATTTAACCTATGAGCATACTGTTCTTGTTTCAACAGCTTCCCATTGCTAGTGACTAGGCTAGGTAGACCTCTGCTTTGTAACATTGCCAATTTATATTTGAAAGCTTCTATATCTGCCCGCATTTCCTGGCATTTTCTTTCTATTGTCTGCACAAAATTTCTCATAGTTAGCACCTTTTTAACTCTTAAAATAGTTTCTGTTCTGTTATGAATGTCCAAGGATGCTAACTGTTCACTGGTATGAGTAATCAAAAAATGGATCATCTGGTTGGCCTACTCAGGTTTATTGGCCAATAATACCCTGGCCTTTTGAGTCTCATACTAAGCCACTTCTATCAACTCTATCTGATAAAAAATGGTTTTTATTGCTATCCACTGATCAGAAATAGCTTTGCCAATCTTATCCCACAAAATCATCTTTATTTTAGTCAGGGTTCTATGGAGAGTGAGGTCCTTCTCCAAGGCCTTTATTTTGTTCTCTAGGGCCTTTACTTCCCTGGTCTTCTCCGCAACAGTCATCTTTGATTTGTCATAACTAGCCTCAATGTTGGCTAGTTTTTCCTTAGTCTCCTTGATCTCTGCGATCTAGGTCTCTAAGGCCTTTATTTCTTTCATAATTTCCTCCATGCTTATATTGGCCTCTTGCAATGCAGTTGTTGTAGCTGCTGTTGAAGTTGAGGCACCTACTGCTGAAGCTAGATCTAGGGGAGGTGCTGCTGTAGTGACTGTTGGAGGAGGAGCTGTGATTATTGGAGCTGTCTGGGATGGTCGAGGGGCCAACTCTGGCTGTTTCCCTTGTTGAGCCTCTTCTATGCTTTTCTGTGTCCAACAGCCTTTGGTTCATCCTCATAAGCAGGCTGACCACATCCTCTACTTCCTGTTGTTGTGCCACCTCTGTAGTTTGAGGATGTATGGTAGCTGGCAGCTTCAATTGTCTTCTCAGGGTTGCTATGTCTTCCTCCTTTTTCCCGATTAAGGCTTGTGTGCCTTTGGGATCCTTGGGATCATGTCCCAACTCTATAATGATCTCTTCCAAGGATTTTATCCTATTATCCTTGGCCAATGAGGAGGCTTTCTCCAGCTCTAATTGCGCAGAAGTATTATACAAAGAATTTTGCAATCTATGGGCCATTAGAGCCTTATCTGCTAGGGTGGAGTACACCATTTCTCCAGCCTATTTATGCAACTCAATCTGGTGTATTGGATGGATGTCTTTGGCAAGGTCCTCCAGATTGGTTCTAATATAGTCTGCAGCTGACTGTGGCTACTGTACAGTGGGTCTGAAGTGACTAAGAGTCATCTTCCCTGCTTGCATGTCATAGGCCGACATCAGCCTTTGTTGATTTGTAGGTGCCATTGTCATCAATTGGTTGTAAAGCTGAAACCTTATTGGCTCATTTCTAGCTTTGATCTCAGTGAATGCTCAATTGATATCTAAGCCCTGCTAGGTCTACTGCTTGGAGGATGAAACCTCCCCACCCGGTTGTCTCTCTTGCTCCTGCTGAAAGGAGCTGGCTGATGTTTCGAAAATAGGAGGGATCTGTTGTTCAGAAGTTCCCTCACCCTTGATATTGCCTGTGGTTTCTTCAGTAAATTCCTCCTCGGAATAGGGGTTTAGTCTCTGTCTCCTTTCTCCTTGCTGGTCTGTAGGTGTCCCTGTGGAGGCATCTTCAGGTCTGTCCCTCTTTTTAGCTCTTTTTCATTGTGAGGGGTTTGCAACACAAGGACTTTAGGTGTCTTGATTTGGGTTGAAGGGCCCTGTTCTTGACCTTTTTCTTGATTTATGGATGGCTATTTTGCCATTGTACTCTGTTGTTCTGAATGCTCAATTTCTCTACCTTTCCCTGCAGGTGAAATGGTTTCTTTAGCCTACTATTGTGAAGGTGTAGCAGCTGATGTGCTTGCTGCAATATGTTGAGGCTGTGTGAAGGTGACCTATGCAAAATAATCCAGGTCAATTCTTTTCTCATGTTCTTTAATATCTTTTTCTAATCTTTCTTCTTCAGTAAGCTCTTCATCATCTAATGTGCCCTCTACCCATTCTTGTCGATTAGCATATTGTTCAATGTGGGGGATTCACTGGTGCACATATCTTGAAAGCCTGTGTTCGATTCTTCTAAGTCTTATGAAATGTTCAAGGTAATATGGTGCCCAAAAGAAGCTTTGTTTCAGCATGAGCTCTTCACTTAGCATATTGTTTGCATCCTTCCAGGCTTCTTCCCTTTTATTGAAAACAAAAGGACCCAATTGATGTCTGATTTTGAGCTGTGCTTTCTTGTTTTTCCCATGGAAATGAGTAAAATTTGCACTACTGAATTGCCTAAAATATTCCAAGGCAAAAAGTATCATGGGGACATATCTTGGCAGCTTATAGGGAGGCAAATCACAACCATAAATTTTGATCACTGTGTGGTTTTGGTAGAAGTACCAATCATCAATGTTGTAGCCCTTTGAAAGATGTAAGATTCTTTGCATTTCAGTAGTGAGCCTGCCAGGAGGAGTCATCATCAATAGGCAAGTGGCTGGGTAGATGAACATGTCCACAAACTCACAATATGTGTAGGGAGAGAGGTGGACTTCATGTAAAACTGAGGTCCAGAAGATAACATATCTTCTCTCTCCTTTTGAGTCTAGTCTCTTGAGAGGAACTTTGAAACTATCTGGGTGATAGTACAGCAGCAGATGGTAAATGTAGGAGGTATACTTAAACACTCTTTCTCTCTCTATCATTATGAATTGCTCATGTATTTTGTTTGCTATGAAGGTGGCATAGTCATACATGACAGTAGGGGGTTGTCCTGGAGTGAACATGGTTAATAGCAGAAACACAGTTTCATCCACAAATTCTCCTGTTTTGCATCCTAGAATGTAGGAAATCATATCTACCAGGAGCCTACCTGTTTCATTGAATGAGACTTGATGTTAGGGTGGAGGGTGATTGGCCTAACACTGTGGTTGCATGAAAAACTGACCTACCCTTGATATTTCTGAACTAGAGAGCTTTGCACCCTTATCAAGCAAGAGCTTCATTGTAAGAGGAACCAGAGGCTGTGGTGGCTCAAAGTTCAACATTTCATTTATGGATTGAGGAGTGATGTAGAACAGTACAGACCCATCTGGAGTGAGGATTGCTCTCTGTGTGGGGTCATAGTTTGCATGACACAGATGAATGAAGTCATGCAGCACATTGACTGATGGGAGGTAGTAGATGGCCATACTAGATTGCCAGATTCCCAGGATATTAGTGTTATTTATGTGATTGTTTCTGAAGTGACACACAGTTTTAAGGTGAGACTTGAGGCCCATCATATCCTTGATCTGGAAGTCCCTATCTTCCAGAGGTAACCACTCTAAATCCATGTGTGGAGCATTCAAAGGAGCAATGTTGAGAGCCACTGGAGCCTCCATCTTTCAACTGTGTGTGTTGTGATTGTAATATAGGTGTATGCAACAACAGGTAATAGGACTCTGGCTCTGAGGCTTTTGTCAGGATTATGGAGAATGATTTTTATCTCAAACTGACCTCATTGTATAAAATTTATGGTTTAGACCAATTATTGTAGAGTCTAGCAGGGTCTTTTCAAATGAATTAGCTGGATTGCAAGCTCTGTGAGCATAATACAGTGGAAATGGGCTTGAATTCGACCGAAGGAGTGAAACTTTGTAGAGGGAAGTGGAAGTTGAGGAATTCCCTTTAGAAAACAGGAGAAAACAGAAGAAACAGCATGCCTGACAATTTTAGCTCAACATTTGGGCAGTTTTGGAGTCTCTGCTGGCGAAAAAGGGCTTAAAATGTATTTTAAAGGCGGAATTTGTAGAGGAGGGCAAGTTTGTTGGGTTGCTCTTGCACAGAGGTTCACCTGGTGAATTTATAGGTGGAATTTCAAGGGCTGGAGTGTATTTTAGTTTTAATTTGCAGATGCCCAATCAATTCCAATGAAGAAACTGTGGAAAAACATTGTTTATGGTTGAACAATGAGTAAATACCTGTTTTTGATGGCGAAGAGGGCACTTAGCAGGTACAGCTCGAGCTGCAGGGTCGAGCTATGGAGCCGAATTCACAGGGTGGTGGACTGTGCACATTGGTGGCTGATTGAACGTAAAATCGCATGCAAGCAGCTCCACTAGCGCATAATAGAAAATACACAAAATAGTCATTTTCATGACTTTTTATCGAATTTTGGACATTTTAGCGCTTTTGGCACTTTTTAGTGATGACGCCAGCATGACGTAATTTTGGTGCGTAGCAGCTACAGAGGGTGACGTGGCAGTTGACGCGTATGGTGACGTGGCAGATGACACGTTGGCGGGGTACTGATGTCAGCGGGTGAGGTGGCAGTGGTACAGAGCAGCGGCGGGAGACGTGGATGCAACGTCATGCGATGACGTAGGCGGAAGGACAGAGGGTGGTAAGTGGTTTCCATCGGAGCGCCTTTGGTACGGGGACGGTATCTGTCAGAGGCGGCCCGATGCAATCAAAAGGAAACAAGTATCCCTATGTACGACGGTGAAACCGTCAACCATCGGGTACTAACGTCCCCTCGTCGGGGCGCATCCGATATGGATTAGGACCGTCGGATCTGGGGGGGACGATCCGACGGTGGACGGGAGGGCGATGTGATCGGGTTTAATAGAGGAGCGCGCATGATAAACCTTAATTTTTCTAATGTTTAGGGCGGGTTTTAGACTTTGGGTCACAGGTTTTATGTTCGCGGAAGGGTTATGGTTATTCGTTTAATCAAATATTAAATGAAACTCGTATAAAATGTATGCGCGGGGTTACTATGGTATAGTTTGTGTGTGGGGGCGGGGGTCAACATAGTTATTAATCTAACCAACTATTAGATTAATCCTAAGTATTTTGGACGTGGAAGGGTTAATACCAAGGCCCCAAATGGACCTAGTATTCCCCTAACTTTGTATTGTATGGCTATAGTGCCAAGGGGTGGGGATATTTATATTTTTGGGTTTTTATATAGTTTTTTGTGTAATAGGGATGGGTAAATGATTAAGGGAGCTAAATAATAGAGTTAGAGGTTAATATCACTTTATGGAATGAAACTACATGAATAAATGCTATGTTTAAAGAGTGAAAATTTGGGCATAGGGAAATGAAAGGAGTATGGAATGATCATTTTTACACAAGAAATGTGGCTTCTTCCAACTAAGTGAACTCAGAGTTTCACTTAGCATTTTTCATAGGATAGAGTGAAAAAGGACTATTGGGCAGATCCCAAGGTCCTTGAGGGGATGTTAGTGAATGATTTCTGGGGGAATGAAAGGGGTAGTTGGTCATGCTTCCACTATTGTACCACCATAAAACTGCCATGGTACTTGTGTTATTGATGAGATGCATTTTTCTTGACAAGACAAAAAGTGATGACAAACTTGCTTCTGCAACCTCAAACTACCTACTCAGCCTAATACACCTAACATTTTTTCTTCCTTTTGATTGGGTGCATTTAGACTAGCAAACCCTGCTTTTCTTTCTTTTCTTTTGATTGCCTCCTATCTAAAACTATCCTTATTTCAACCAAGGGCTCACATTGAGCAGTTGGGCCCTTTATTTCTCTATCTAATCTAGTGATCTACCAAGCTTGAACTGTTTGAGCAAATCTTATTCTCTAGTCTAAGACAAGAAATTTAAACATGAACTAGCCAGGATTGCACTATCTGGTTATTCATCAACTGTAAGAAAATTAGTAATTGCACTTCCTTGTTTGCTTGTGTCATCAAGCCACTTTCTCGGTCTTCTCTTGGAATTGCTTTCTCTTCTTTTTCTCTGAATCTTGATTGTTGATAATATGGAACCTTTGCAGCATGGAAAGGATGATCATATTTGGCATTTCCACAGTCAATCATGAAAAATGACACCTATTGCTATAGGAACCTAATAGTGGCTCCACTTGGCGATGGCTTTTTCAAGGAAAAAGCCAAGAACAGTAGGTCAGATGGCCTCATTCCTATTTCTTGTTGTGTTTATAAAACTTCCTTCTGCTGCAAGTTAACCAACTGGACCTTTGTGGCATGGATGGATTTCTCATAAGCTGATCTGAACCTTTGTGTAACTCTGTCTTTGGAGGTTGATCAGAGTTGTTGTTTCATCAACAATCAATAGAGAACTTTGGAAAAGTAGTATTGCAAAAATGAACATTTAGGATGGTATATCAGTTGGCTTTCCTTCTCAAAATTTGCTGCATCATATCTCCTATCCTATTGCTGAAATGAACTGCTAAAGTAAACACCTGTTATGTACAAACTACTCTTTTCTTTTGTTTTAACAAGGAGGGTCAAAATAATGCTTGAGCATTCACCCATTGATTGGGCCTTCTTGAGCTTTTGTGTCATCCAAACTCTTCAAAAAATAGGTGTTGTTTCCTTGCACATCCTGAATGACAAAAGGGCCTCTCCATAGAAAATCAAATTTGCCATGTTTTCCTTTGTCTTCTCTTCTGTAGTCCCACTTTAGTACTTTGTCTCCCATGAAGAAGTCTTCAGCTTTTGTTCTTTTGTCAAAAAATTTCTTGAGTTTGTCTTGCAGAATCTGAGTTCTCTGATATACTTCCTCTCTATTCTGTTGCAAGTGAGACATTACTTTCAAGCTTGGTAAGGAAGGGCATGATCTGGTCCCATGGTTGAGCTCACAGATTGCACATTCCTCTATGGCATTCAATGGATATTCCATCTCTAGATGTTTCTTCCTGCATTTTGAACAAAATATTGCCATCATCTTGTCCAACTCTAGCTACTTTTGTTTCACTTGCAGAGTGTCCATCTGCGCTGACAGGGTGCTGAGGATATATGTTCTTAGGTTATCTACCAAATTTCCAAATTTTTCTTTTTTAACAGCCCCGCCAGACCCCTTTACTGAACGGACCCCCTGCTTGTTTCTCGCAAGCCCCCTTGAGCACTGAATACATAATTTGCAGATGTCTTCGAACTTCTCTGTCATTGATCTTACCATTCAATCCGATGGTTGTTGATCCACCTGATCAACAAAACTAATCAGCGATCCTCTACCATTTGATTGAAGCTCATTTGATCCAAGGGTTAGCAACAATATTGGGTGAGCCACTTGCATGAGGATTACCCGCTTGATAAAGCAATTTCCTCTCTCCTTCGACGTGCTATGCATCGACTACTAAATGGAATCGGGTGACCACCCCAAATTGCCACTTACTACTTTTTCTCCACCCACTAACCTGCTTTCGCTTGTAAACCTACCTTATTCCTTGACTAACGCTCGAGCTTATTGGCGCTTGATGACCGTAGATCTTCGTCCATCAGATGGCTACGACAACTCCTCCAAGTCCCTCTCATGCTAACACTTAAGTTAATCTCTGTCGTTCATTTCTTAACTCCATTCTACGTGACTTAATCCTAGTTGCTTATAACAAACAATCTCGTTCGTTGACTTAGTTGATCCAACGAATCCTATGCAACAGCACATCACTTCTTCATTCTCCCTTTACTTTGTTTTTATGTTGTTTCTTCATTGTTCTTCTGTGGGTTCGGGTTTCTTCCAGGGTTCTAGTCTTTAGTTTTTATGCCACACAACTCTCATCTAAGCTTAACTCTGCATACTCTTTAATCACTCTCACTCCCAAACTTCACTTGGATCCTTTGATCAGATTCAATGATCAAACCTCAATCCTACATACTCTGCTTCCTCTCTATGTTCTTCTTGAAATCCACCTGCATATATATACTATGTAGAAACTTCTAATTCACACACAATTCATAACTCCATTAATCAATACACACCACACAACTCAGAATCGAATTCTCTATCTTGATAAATAAATATTTACATACGAGTCTCTCTCTTTGGCCTGATATTCTAATCAATGGCCTCTTTTTTCCTACCTACCTGTAGGCTTACAGTCAAACCTCTAACTCACAACCTCTAACTAGCTAGCCAGCTAACTATCTAACTTGACTATGCCTTTTAGGCTTACATTTATACAAAAGGATTCTACAACCAATTCCTAGTTTAGATCCATAACCTTCTCAACAAAATCCTAAAATCTCTTCCTTATTTCTAAGGATCCTCTCTAATCCACAAAATCATGAACTAACTCCTAATCTAAGTTTTACAATTAATTTCCAAATCTCTCAATCTCTCAACTATCCTGATTCTCTCATGTTCTCATACATTCGAGAACATTTACAAATATGCCTCACTATACTTAATTAATTCCTATTTTCATTAAAATCACTCAAAAGCCTAAATAATTACATTAATTTGACACTTAGGAAACCAACTTCCTTAAAATACAAGACCCCCTATGTCTACTAAAATACAATTATAATTTTGAGCTGAATATTTCTGCATTTGACTCCCAAGGTAGAAAACATTCATGATCTCCTAATCATGTGTCTTCATATATTGATAGAAAATGTCAAGGGTACCAAACTTTAGTATGCAACTATCCAAATGCCTTGCACCTTTGTTGCTGTTGTATATCTGTTATCTTCTGATTCATTTTCCTCTCTTCAAATTCTGATTGATGACTCCTCTTGCTGTCATTTTCCTCAGCCTGGACTGCTTCATCATCATCTGCCATAGTTCTTCAATCTCTCTTTCTATCACATCCTTGGACTGGTCCATACTCTACCATTTACTACTATCTCTTCCTCTTTGCTTCAGGTCGTTGTTGTTGTCCACTAACTTTAGCACCTTCACATTTTGCATCTCATTGCACATTGTCCATTCATATTCAAACTGTTGATTACTTTCCTTAGCTTTTTCCACTTCAGCTTCTATTATTACTCTTGATACTTCTTTAGGTACTGCTGTAGATATTGCTTCCACCCAAACTTCTTGAATATCCTTGAAGATATCCTCCTCTGCAACATCTAATTTCTGCTCCTTGTCTGCAACAAAACCTGTAATCATAAAACAATTGTTAAAATAAAAATCATAAGGCTTCTGTGCCTTTTCTTCCTTTGGCAACAATTCAGCTTGTTGGTCTAATTCTTCCTCCTTTGTCAGCACATCAGTATGTTGTTTTGAATTCCCAACAGAATTCACAAGACTGTCATCTTGTCTCTCCTCCACACCATCTGTCAATGATGTCTTCCTATCCTTGTCCACTGTAGTGAAGTTCTTCATTCTCATTCAGTTCTTATTTTACAATATGAACACTTACTTTTTGGTTTTCTAGCCTTTTCTCC
Organism: Pinus taeda; assembly: GCA_000404065.3. Lineage (NCBI taxonomy): Eukaryota > Viridiplantae > Streptophyta > Pinopsida > Pinales > Pinaceae > Pinus > Pinus taeda. Next base: position 79,507 of record APFE030897503.1, on the reverse strand, counting down.
AAAAGACTTAACTCATGCCATAAATTTTCCAACTCACTTGGAATTCCTCCTAAAAGCTTTGTACAATCCTCACTATCTTCTTCTTTGTCACAAGTATAACTTCTTGTTGACACTACTTCTTCATTTTGATCCTCCATCTCTGTGATAGTTTTAGATGTCTATCCATCACTATCCCTTTGGCCATTTGAGAAAATCAATTCCTCTTTGTCCTCATCAATAGCAAATTTCTTATCATAAGACATAATTGTCTCATCTCTACTGAACATATTTCCTCCACTAAGCAAGGAATTTATGAATTCCTTCTGTTTTAATAACTCAACTTGATCTTCATTTGAAAGACAATAATCAGCATACTTTGCTTGGCAACTTTCAATTTCGTTCAAGATAGTTCCATAAGATGGTTTCTCTTCTACAATACCTGCATTCACACGCAACTTGTTAGTTGTAAAACCACAAGACCTCATGATCTCATTTGATGATTCAATCACCAAGTCCTTCTACTGTTCCAAGTCCTTTACATGAATAAGAAATCTTTCAATGGTCTTCTCTTCAATCTCATCAAGTCCTTCACTTGATTTCTCGATATCATTTTCTACTTCTTCTTTCAGAACAAAATATAGATTATGCCTGTCTTCTTCCTTCATGATAATATCAACAAATTGTCCTTCTTCACATGTTTCTCCTGCAAACATACACAAATTATCAGATTTAAATTCATGTGACCCTTTGGTCTCACTTGAAGTTTCAGTCTTCATCTTCGCCCAGAACTTCACCCTGTTCTCCTTCACAAATGGAAACTTCCATTTCCAACTCAGCTTCTCTGAGTTCTTCCACCAGGTTCTTCACTTGCCTCTGTTGTAGCCATCTCTATAACTTATGCCACTTCACTGGCTTTTTCTTCAAGACCCAACCTAGTCTTTGGCTTTCCTCAAGTATCATCATCAATACATTGAGTTCTTCTTTCATCTCAGCAATATCTTTGTCAATTTCCTCTTAACTCATCCTCTTGCCATTTATCGTGGCATTCTCTTTCTTCACTTTTCTTTTGTTTTGGTCTTCCTCAGAACCTCCACTATAACTATCAGTAGTCATCTTCTTCTCCATCTCTATGAGTTCTTCACTCACTCACTATGAGCTGCATTAAAGCCTCTACAACAGCAAGTCCTCCCTGCTGCCACTTACCTCACCAAGCTTTCCTCTGTACTTGGTTTTTTGGCAAGCACTTGGTTCTCTGTCTCTGGAACCTCTTTGAGGACTTCTCTCTGTTCCTTCTAGGATTCAACTGATATGCACCTTTCAAAAACACAACTGTCCTCTTTATCCAACCTCTGTTGGAATTCCTCAAGGTTCTACCACATTCTGCTTTCATTCAGAAACTTTTACCAGCTTCTTTTATCCCTTACCAATTCTACCCACATCCTATGTGGAATTGCCTTTGTGAGCTGCAAAAATACCTCTGCTGTAACAAGTCTCCTTGTTTCTCCGTATGCCTCACTAAGCTTCTCTCCTCTCAGCTCAGTCTTTTAGCATTTCTCTGGTTCTTTCCTCTAGAACCAATTGAGCACTCCTTGCTCTAGGTTTCTGCAATATTATCACCTTCTTATGTTGTTAACTTCAAGATCTCTACATGATCTTGTTCTACCATTCTTCTACACTTTGAATGGATTGTTCTCTATTTCTTGCATCTGTAAATTCTGTTGCACTTTATCCCTGTGTGCCTACTGCTTGTCAAATTAAAATATAATCTCCTCTTGCCTGCATTGACATCTTAAAACATAACTCTATTCTAAATTTCTCAAAGACCTTTTACACATAATTTCCTTATTCTGCTCTGATACCAAATGATGCCAGCCTAAGCCGACAATGCCCACATTATGCAATTAAAATTGCATGTCACTAGTCCAAGGTCTTAATCACCTGATCCATTGTGAAAACCTTCTTCTTTACCAAAGGTTTAATGATTCTTAATTAAGTTTTATGCGGAAACATTTCATTGACTATCCAAGTTTGACCCTCATTAACCTTTCAAGTGGAATCTTATTCAACCTCATAAACTTTGGTTAATTCTATACCATGTGCATACTAACCAAACCCCACTCTTTAACTTTGGCTATATTCAACTTAACCCATAAAACCTTTATCCGCTTTGTTTCTATTATAATTCTTATATAATAGAAATACTCCATAAAACACATTTAATCTTACCTTTCCACTTTTCCATGGCCTTGACACATTTTCTGAGGCTACCTTTATCACGTTCAACCTCCATCATTGATTTCACTCCATCATATCAATGGTCGTTGTGCAATCTCCATTCATCCTCCTCAAATCAAAAAAACTTCACTCCAGTTTATAAACTTCTCGGGTCCACTCTTTCCCAAGCCTTATCAGCTTCAATCTCTGTCATCAATCTTACCATTCATTCCGATGGTTGTTGAACCACCCGATCAACAAAACTAATCGGCGATCCTCCACTGTTTGATCAAAGCTCATTTGATCCAACGATTAACAACGATATCAGGTGAGCCACTTACATGAGGATTTCCCACCTGATAAAGTGGTTTCCTCTCTCCTCCGATGTGCTACATGTCGACTGCTAAATGGAATCGGGTGACCACCCTGAATTACCACTTACCACTTTTTCTCCACTTAATAACCTACTTTCGCTTATAAACCCGCCTTTCTTCCTTGAATAACGCTCGAGCTTATTGGTGCCCGATGATCGTAGATCTTTGTCCATTATATGGCTCAGATGGCTCCTCCAAATTCCTCTTCCGCTAACACTTAAGTTAATCTCCATCGTTCATTTCTTGACTCCATTCTACGCACCTTAATCTTGGCTGCTTATCACAAACAATCGAGTTCGTTGATCTAGCTGATCCAACACCTCCTATGCAATGACACCTCACTTCTTCATTCTTCCCTTTACTTCATTTTTATGTTGTTTCTTCACTGTTCTTCTGTGATTTCAAGTTTCTTCTAGGGTTCATAAATTTTTTCCATAATGTCATGCTTAAAATATTTTGAAAATCTAAGATTGTTTTGTAGTCATAATCATTGGTTTTAATTCCATGATTGAGAGATTGTTAAGAATTTTAATGTTTTTCTAGGTCGTGATATTTTATCTTTAATGTTATGGCTGAAAACAATTGTAAATTTTTTTTCTTAGCACCATGCTTGAAAATAGTTGGAATTTTAAGGTTTTTCAAACAAGTGATATTTTAAATTCAATGTCATGCTTAAAAATCATTGGAATTTTAAGGGTTTTCAAAGACATGATACTTTATCATTAATATCATGCTTGAAAATCATTGGAAATTTAAAGTGTTTTAGAGTCACGATATTTTGTTTTTAACGTCATTACTAAAAAGTGTTGAAAAGGTATCCCTGAAAAGGAATTATTCCGTCATCAACACTTTTTTATTTCAAGGTGTTTTTTGCACCAAACAAAATGACTTTTATTGTTTTTTACTATAATTTTTAAAAAATATTGAAAAAAAAACAACTTTATTTCGACATCAACACTTTTTTATTTCAAGGTATTTTTTGATGTTTTTTTGGGATTTTTGGGCTCGAGTACCCGTTTTGAGGTAATAGTTCCTGTTTGATTGGTAACTATGTTAGCAGAGATTTTGTTGAATTGGAATGGAACATAGATTGATTTGTGAATCAGAAAACAAGCAAAAACATGGGAATGATGTTTTTCTATGATTTTCATCTACAAAGAGTAATGTTTTAAAGAATAATGACTCATTTTTGTAGCAAGACAGAGATTGAACAAGGCCGACATCATTGTTTTTAAAAGAGTATCAGAGAGGAGGTAAGCCCTACATGAATGAATCAAGAAAGATCTATATGCATGCAATGTTTTTATTTTCAATTTCAAAATGAGAATGATGATAGTAGAGGGTTATATCAATTGGTTTTCAGAACACATGGTGACAAGAATAGAAACAAAATTCCAGATTGAGCAGTGGGAGAAAGAAACGATAGAAAAACTTTATTAAGCTAGACTTATAAGCTTTCTTTAGAAGTTTAGTGGGCACAATGAAAACATAACCAGGGAGTTCATAAACAACTATGCCCAAGAAAAAACTATGGTAGGAAACTTAGCCATTCCATTGACTCCAAAATTCATCTCTTAAGCATTAGATTTACCATTAACAGGAGGACACTATCGTAAAGGTCTACACTTCAAAGAAAAAGCATGGACTTTCTTCTTAGAGAAGAATAGGAAGGGAACCTTTTATAGAACCAAAAGCATACCTAGGGAATGGTTCAATGAGCCTTGGGGAGAATTAGTTTTAGTCATTCAAAAGTTGTTCACATGTGATAGAGGCCATAGTGTGGCACATCTTTACCATGTCAGACTACTCCAACACATCAAAGGAGAAGTAAAAATTAACTTGTCATATTTCTTCTCTAGGAATCTGATTAAGATGATAGAGACGATGAAACTAAGAGAAGATCAAATTTATCACCAAGGACTTATAAAAATTCTTGTAGAATATCAAGTGAGAGCTAAGGGTATAGTCTAGAAAGGATTTTTGGTCGAAAATCAACATGAAGAACAAGCCATAGAAGACCAGTATAAAACAGTTCAGGAAATCATAATCATAATGAATTCACCACTCTATCCAAGAACTGGATCCAAAAAGCAGCACAATACAGTCATGATTGAGAAGGAGATATCCTTCATATCCACTCATAGAAGGCAAAGGAGAAAGAGATGAACAGAGACAAGTCACAAAGACCCTGAAGTATAGATTGTAGAGACACCTTCTACAGAGAAACAAGTAGATGACATAATTGAAAGATTGGAAAAAGAAGCATAGGAAAAAGACTCATACTATGATAATGTTGAGGCCACATCATTTGCAAAGGATACATAAGAATTAGAAAAAGAGCCACAACTGAGCAAGATAAAAGAACTGACAGATCAATCAGAGATAAACAGGATCTTAGAAAAGCACTTGAAGGAAGAGAACAAAGCATATAAGAAAAATAATGCAACGTTAGTTAGGCAGAATGAAAAACTAAATGAAAATGTAGGAAAACTGAAAATAAAGAATTATCTTCTTTGCAAACAGGCTTTCAAGTGGCTCAAAGACAAAAACATGTGGAAAACAAAGTATGAGAAATAGAAGGTCAAGGCTACAATTTACAAGGAAGAACAGTAGAAGGGGATAGATTTTCTAATAGAAGCAACATAGCAGGAAGCATTAGGATTAGGCATAGGGTTTACAATAGAAGTCAGAAGATCCAAGAGGAGGAAGCAAGCATGAGGACATGCTTATGAATCAGCAAGGGGGGGATGTTGACCCTCGTTTTTTATCTAATTTTTCTTAAGAAAACACACTTAACTTCTATATTATCCATCCATTTTCCATCATATACACACCATTTTTATGTATTTATGCATATTTAGGTGTATAAATTTAGTTTTCCAATTTTTGGATGTTTTTATGAAAATTAAATTTTAAGTGCAATTTTTGGACAAAATCAGAAATTCCTGTAATGGCTTCATGGATGTCATATTTTTAGGACACTTGGGCATGAGATGAGCACATTTCTAGAAATATTTGGAACTAGGATTGAACTAAATCCTATTGGTTTAGTCAAAACAAGCTTAAACAGGCCCAGTCAAAGCTAATCAAATAGGGCTAGTGATTCAGAAAATCCTAGGGAATAGGGCAGTTTTATGATTTCATGGGATTTTCCATATTTTTAGTGATAGGATGGATGAGTTCAGTTTCGATAGATAGTATATGGATAGATATAGTTGTTAGAGACATTTTCTATCAGTTTATTTTATATTTTTCTATTTAAGCCAAAATATTGAAGGCTTATTATATGTAGAATTTGTATAATTTCATATTGAGACTTTTGAATACTTTGAGTTAATTTGAGGAACCTGTTCTATCTTGATTTTTCTATTCAATGGTGTGGATCATTGACTGAGTTTTCAGTAGCTAATAGTCTCTTCAAGTGTGTGAGGCAAAGGTTGAGGGCCCCCACTCCAAGCTAACTACACTTCATGATTAATCTAGTTTGATTTTCATAAACTAGTTTTTCTTCAGATTTGTTTACTTGATTTGGTGTATGATGATTTATTATTTTTGCTGATGGATCTTGGTTTATTTATCATCTTTATATGAAGGGACAACCCAGCATTCAAGTTGAACCCTCCTTCTATTAGATTAATGATTAGAGACTAAATTCATCTTTCTTGTTTTCAAGTAGTTTTTTGAATTTGTAATTTTCTAATAATGGCATTAATGATGAATGAATTTGTAATGAATAACAACAGGGACCTTCTTAGTTAGGATCCTCTTCTATTATTTATTTATGAATCTTAAGCTATTGACCATTAGTGGTTTTTGATTTCTGTTCATAAAGTAGTATTCTAGAAGAAGGACAAATCTGCTTCTCTTAAGTTAGGAGCCACTTCTCCTATTTATTACATAATCAATTAGAAATTACTTAGTTGAATTTTATATTTGTAATATGCACTTCTTATTATTTTATAATTTCATTTCTTTCAGTTTCCATAACTTATCTCCTAAAAGCAAATTATAGTTGATATCCATACATTTTGGAATTCTTCTAAGTTATACAAACTTGGATTGATAATGAAATACTTGTGTTAATTTACTCTATAAATTAGCCCAACAATCCTGTTGAGAAGTGAACCAACATGAGAAATATAACAACATGACAACCATAACAACACGACACCATCTCACTTATTGGAGCTTTATAACACAACTCATGGCGGTATTTACATTCATATGCATATATACATATACCAAACATCACACCAAAACATATGCCAAAAACATTCACTCGACTAACAAATAGAGAATGATACATATCCCGCATTTGATCTTCCATATCCCATGTAACTTCATCTAGCCCAAAATTCTTTCATTTCACTTTAACCTTCTCGATTGCTTGGTTTCAAAGCAAGAGAATCTTTCTTGGCAAAATGCACTGAGGTTCTGACGGGAAATCTCCTTCTAGTTCCACTTGTAATATAGACCAGTCAATCACATGATCAACATATTTAACATACTTCTTAAGCAATGACACATGGAAAACATCATGGACTTTCACCTTCGAAGGAAGTGCAAGTCGATAGGATACTAGTCCAATCCTTTCAAGAATTCTGAAAGGTCCACAAAACTGAGGTGTCAGCTTGGCACATGATCCAATTCTCAAGGAGCTTGATGTGTAAGTATACATGTTCCCCAACCTAAAACTCATTAAAAATCATGTTCTGATTTACATAAATTTTCTATATGTCTTGTGCTACTGTTAGATTCTTCTTCATTACCTACATTTCTTGTTCCATCTCTTTCAACATGTTTGGTCCTATCAACACCCTGTTGACCGAATCATTCCAACGCATGGGAGTATTACAACTTTCCCCATATAGTACCTTAAACAGACTCATTCTCAAATATTCCAGGTACCCATTGTTGTAAGAAAACTCAACCAGTGGAAGATACTCTTCCCACCTCTACTGTTGTTGCATCACATACATCCTCAACATGTCCTCCAATATCCTATTGACTAATGCCAGACTAAGCTGACAATACCCACATTATGCAAATAAAATTGCATGTCACTAGTCTCAGGCCTTAAGCACCTGATCCATGGTGAAAACCTTCTTCTTGACCCCAAGGTTTAAGGCTTCTTAATTAAGTTTTATATGGAAATGTTTCATTGACTATCCAAGTCTGACCCTCATTAACATTTCCAGCGGAATCTTATTCAACCTCATAAACTTTGGTTAATTCTATACCCCGAGCATATTAACCAAACCCAACTCTTTAACTTTGGTTATATTCAACTTAACCCACAAAACCTTTATCTAATTTATTTCTATTATAATTCTTATATAATAGAAATACTCCATAAAACACATTTAATCTTACCTTTCCACTTTTCCATGACCTTGACACATTTTCCGAGGCTACCTTTATCGCATTCAACCTCCATTGTTGATTTCACTCCATCAAATCAACGACCATTGTGCGTTCTCCATTCATCCTCCGCAACTCAAAAGAACTTCACTCCATTCTATAAACTTCTTGGGTCCTCTCTTTCCCAAGCCTTATTGGCTTCAATCTCCATCGTCAATCTTACCATTCAATCCGACGGTTGTTGATCCACTTGATCAACAAAGCTAATCATCGATCCTCTACCATTTGATTGAAGCTCATTTGATCCAACAATTAACAACGATATTGGGTGATCCACTTGCATGAGGATTATCCACTTGATAAAGAAGTTTCCTCTCTCCTTCGACGTTCTACGCGTCCATTGCTAAATGGAATCGGGTGACCACCCCAAATTGCCACTTACTACTTTTTCTCCACCCAATAACCCTCTTTCGCTTGCAAACCTGCCTTTCTTCATTGACTAATGCTCGAGCTTATTGGTGCCTGATGACCACAGATCTTCATCCATCAGATGGCTGCGACAGCTCTTCTAGGTTCCTCTTCTGCTAACACTTAAGTTAATCTCCATCGTTCATTTCTTAACTCCATTATACGTGACTTAATCCTAGCTGCTTATCGCAAACAATCTCGTTCGTTGATTTAGTTGATCCAACGACTCCTATGAAATGACACATCACTTCTTCATTCTCCCTTTACTTTGTTTTTATGTTTCTTCATTGTTCTTCTGTGGGTTCGGGTTTCTTCCAGGGTTCTAGTCTTTAGTTTCTATGCCACACAACTCTCATCTAAGCTTAACTCTACATACTCTTTAATCACTGTCACTCCCAAACTTCACTTGGATCCTTTGATCAGATTCAATGATCAAACCTCAATCCTACATACTTCGCTTCCTCTCTATGTTCTACTGGAAATCCACCTGCATATATATACTATGCATAAACTTATAATTCACACACAATTCAGAACTCCATTAATCAATACACACCACACAATTCAAAATCGAATTCTCTGTATTGATAAATAAATATTTACATACGAGTCTCTCTCTTTGGCCTGATATTCTAATCAGTGGCCTCCGTTTTCCTACCTACCTGTAGGCTTACAGTCAAACCTCTAACTCACAACCTCTAACTAGCTAACTAGATAACTATCTAACTTGACAATGCCTTTTAGGCTTACATTTATACAAAAGGATTCTACAACCAATTCCTGGTTTAGATCCATAACCTTCTCAACAAAATCCTAAAATCTCTTCCTTATTTCTAAGGATCCTCTCTAATCCAAAAAATCATGAACTAACTCCTAATCTAAGTTTTACAATTAATTTCCAAATCTCTCAATCTCTCAACTATCCTAATTCTCTCATGTTCTCCTACATTCGATAACATTCACAAATATGCCTCACTATACTTAATTAATTCCCATTTTCATTAAAATCACTCAAAAGCCTAAATAATTACATTAATTTGACACTTAGGAAACCAACTTCCTTAAAATACAAGACCCCCTATGTCTACTAAAATACAATTATAATTCTGAGCGGAATATTTCTACATCTAACTCCCAAGGTAGAAAACATTCATGATCTCCTAATCATGTGTCTTCATATGTTGATAGAAAACCTCAAGGGTACCAAAATTTAGTATAAAACTATCCAAATGCCTTGCACCTTTGTTGTTGTTGTATATCTGTTGTCTTCTGATTCATTTTCCTCTCTTCAATCAGTTTCAAATTCTGATTGATGACTCCTCTTGCTATCATTTTCCTCAACCAGGACTGCTTCATCATCAACTGCCATAGTTCTTCAATCTCGCTTTCTAGCACATCCTTGGACTGGTCCATACTCTGCCATTTACTGCTATCTCTTCCTCTCTACTTCAGGTCATTGTTGTTGTCCACTAACTTCGGCACCTTCACATTTTGCATCTCACTGCACATTGTCCATTCATATTCAAACTGTTGATTACTTTCCTTAGCTTTTTCTACTTCAGCTTCTATTATTACTCTTGATACTTCTTTAGGTACTGCTGTAGATATTTCTTCCACCCAAACATCATAAATGTCCTTGAAGATATCCTCCTCTGCAACATCTAATTTCTGCTCCTTGTTTGCAACAAAACTTGTAATCATAAAACAATTGTTAAAATAAAAATCATAAGGCTTCTATGCCTTTTCTTCCTTTGGCAACAGTTCAGCTTGTTGTTCTAATTCTTCCTTCTTTGTCAGCACATCAGTATGTGGTTTTGAATTCCCAACAGAATTCACAAGACTGTCAGCGTTTCTCTCCTCCACACCATCTGTTTCAATGATGTCTTCCTATCCTTGTCCACTGCAGTGAACTTCTTCATTCTCATTCAGTTCTTATTTTACAATCTGAACACTTACTTTTTGGTTTTCTAGCATTTTCTCCAAAAGACTTAACTCATGCCATAAATTTTCCAACTCACTTGGAATTCCTCCTAAATGCTCTGTACAATCCTCACTATCTTCTTCATTGTCACAAGTATAACTTCTTGTTGACACTACTTCTTCATTCTGATCCTCCATCTCTGTGATAGTTTTAGATGTCTGTCCATCACTATCCCCTTGGCCATTTGAGAGAATCAATTCCTTTTTGTCCTCATCAATAGCAAATTTCTTATCATAAGACATAATTGTCTCATCTCTACTGAACATATTTCCTCCACTAAGCAAGGAATTTATGAATTCCTTCTGTTGTAATAACTCAACTTGATCTTCATTTGAAAGACAATCATCATCATACTTTGCTTGGCAAATTTCAATTTCATTCAAGATAGTTCCATAAGATGGTTTTTCTTCTGCAATACCTACATTCACATGCAACTTGTTAGTTGTAAAACCACAAAACCTCATGATCTCATTTGATGATTCAATCACCAAGTCCTTCTGCTGTTCCAAGTCCTTTACATGAATCAGAAATATTTCAATGGTCCTCTCTTCAATCTCATCAAGTCCTTCACTTGATTTCTCGATATCCTTTTCTACTTCTTCTTTCAGAACAAAATTTAGGTTTTGCCTATCTTCTTCCTTCTTCATGACAATATCAACAAATTGTCCTTATTCACATGTTTCACCTGCAAACATACCCAAATTATTAGATTTAAAATCATGTGATCCTTTTGTCTCACTTGAAGTTTCAGTCTTCAAGTCTTCATCTTCACCCAGAACATCACCCTATTCTCCTTCACAAATGGAAACTTCCATTTCCAACTCAGCTTCTCTAACTTCTTCCACTAGGCTCTTCACTTGCCTCTGTTGTAGCCTTCTCTACAACTTATGCTACCTCACCGGCTTTTTCTTCAATACCCAACCTAGTATTTGGCTTTTGTCAAGTATCATCATCAATACATTGAGTTTTTCTTTCATCTCAGCAACCTCTTTGTCAATTTCCTCTTAACTCATCCTCTTGCCATTTATCTTGGCATTCTCTTTCTTCACCTTTTTTCTGTTGTGGTCTTCCTCAGAACCTCCACTATGACTATCAGTAGTCATCTTCTTCTACATCTCTATGAGTTCTTCACTCACTCACTATGAACTGCATTAAAGCCTCTGTAAAAACAAGTCCTCCCTACTGCCACTTACCTCACCAAGCTTTCCTCTATACTTGGTTTTTTGGCAAGCACTTGGTTCTCTATCTCTGGAACCTCTTGGAGGACTTCTCTCTGTTCCTTCTAGGATTCAACTCATATGCACCTTTCAAAAACACAACTGTCCTCTTTATCCAACCTCTGTTGGAATTCCTCAAGGTTTTGCCACATTCTGCTTTCATTCAAAAACTTTTACCAGCTTCTTTTATCCCTTAGCAATTCTACCCACATCCTATGTGGAATTTCCTTTGTGAGCTGCAACAATACCTCTGTAGTAACAAGTCTCCTTGTTTCTCCATATGCGTCACTAAGCTTCTCTCCTCTCAGCTCAGTCTTTTAGCATTTCTCTTGTTCTTTCCTCTAGAACCAATTGAGCACTCCTTGCTCTAGGTTGCTGCAATATTATCACCTTCTTATGTTGTTACCTTCAAGATCTCTACATGATCTTGTTCTACAATTCTTCTACACTTTGAGTCGATTGTTCCCTATTTCTTGCATCTATAAATTATGTTTCACTTTATCCCTGTGTGCCTACTACTTGTTAGATTAAAATATAATCACCTCTTGCCTGCATTTGCATCATAAAACATAACTCTGTTCTAAATTTCTCAAAGACATTTTACACAGAATTTCCTTATTCTGCTCTAATACCAAATGATGCCAGCCTAAGCTGACAATACCCATATTATGCAAATAAAATTGCATGTCACTGGTCCCAGGCCTTAATCACCTGATCCGTTGTGAAAACCTTCTTCTTTACCAAAGGTTTAAGGATTCTTAATTAAGTTTTATGCGGAAACATTTCATTGACTATCCAAGTCTAACCCTCATTAACCTTTCCAGTGGAATCTTATTCAACCTCATAAACTTTAGTTAATTCTATACCATGTGCATATTAACCAAACCCCACTCTTCAACTTTGGTTATATTCAACTTAAACCATAAAACCTTTATCCGCTTTATTTCTATTATAATTCTTATATAATAGAAATACTCCATAAAACACATTTAATCTTACCTTTCCACTTTTCCATGGCCTTGACACATTTTCTGAGGCTACCTTTATCACGTTCAACCTCTATCATTGATTTCACTCCATCAGATCAATGGTCATTGTGCGATCTCCATTCATCCCCCTGAAATCAAAAAAACTTCACTCCAGTTTATAAACTTCTCGGGTCCACTCTTTCCCAAGCCTTATCAGCTTCAATCTCTGTCATCAATCTTACCATTCATTCCGATGGTTGTTGAACCACCCAATCAACAAAACTAATCGACGATCCTCCACTGTTTGATCAAAGTTCATTTGATCCAACGATTAACAACGATATCAGGTGAGCCACTTACATGAGGATTGCCCACCTAATAAAGTGGTTTCCTCTCTCCTCCGATGTGCTACATGTCGACTGCTAAATGGAATCGGGTGACCACCCTGAATTACCACTTACCACTTTTTCTCCACTTAATAACCTACTTTCGCTTATAAACTCGCATTTCTTCCCTGACTAACGCCCAAGCTTACTGGTGCCCAATGATCATATATCTTTGTCCATCAGATGGCTGAGATGGCTCCTCCAAATTCCTCTTCCGCTAACACTTAAGTTAATCTCCATCGTTCATTTCTTGACTCCATTCTACGCACCTTAATCCTCGCCGCCTATCACAAACAATATCGTCCGTTGATCTATCTGATCCAACACCTCCTATGCAATGACACCTCACTTCTTCATTCTTCCCTTTACTTCGTTTTTATGTTGTTTCTTCACTGCTCTTATGTGAGTTCGGGTTTCTTCCAGGGTTCATAAATTTTTTCCATAATGTCATGCTTAAAATATTTTGAAAACTTAAGATTGTTTTGTAGTCATAATCTTTGGTTTTAATTCCATGGTTGAGAGATTGTTAATATTTTTAATGCTTTTCTAAGTCATGATATTTTATCTTTAATGTTATGGATGAAAACAATTATAATTTTTTTTTCTTAGCACCATGCTTGAAAATAGTTGGAATTTTAAGGTTTTTCAAACAAGTGATATTTTAAATTTAATATCATGCTTAAAAATCATTGGAATTTTAAGGGTTTTCAAAGACGTGATATTTTATCGTTAATATTATGCTTGAAAATCATTGGAAATTTAAAGCTTTTCAGAGTCACGATATTTTGTTTTTAAAGTCATTACTAAAAAGTGTTGAAAATGTACCCTGAAAAAAAAAATTATTCCGTCATCAACACTTTTTTATTTCAAGGTGTTTTTTGATGTTTTTTTGGGATTTTTGGGCTCGAATACCCGTTTTGAGGTAATAGTTCCTGTTTGATTGGTAACTATGTTAGCAGAGATTTTGTTGAATTGGAATGGAACAGAGATTGATTTGTGAATCAGAAAACAAGAAAAAACATGGGAATGATGCTTCTTTATGATTTTCATCTACAAAGAGTAATGTTTTAAAGAACAACGACTCATTTTTGTAGCAAGATAGAGATTGAACAAGGCCGACATCATTGTTTTTAAAAGAGTATCAGAGAGGAGGTAATCCTACATGAATGAATCAAGAAAGATCTATATGCATGCAAAGTTTTTACTTTCAATTTCAAAATGAGAATGATGATAGTAGAGGGTTATATCAATTGGCTTTCAGAACACATGGCAACAAGAATAGAACCAAAATTCCAGATTGAGCAGTGGGAGAAAGAAACAATAGAAAAACTTTATTAAGCTGGACTTATAGGCTTTCTTCAGAAGTTTAATGGGCACAATGAAAGCATAACCAGGGAGTTCATAAACAACTATGCCCAAGTAAAAACTATGGTAGGAAACTTAGCCATTCCATTGACTCCAAAATTCATCTCTTAAGCATTACATCTACCATTAACAGGAGGACACTATCATAAAGGTTTACAGTTCAAAGAAAAAGCATGGAATTTCTTCTTAGAGAAGAACAGGAAGGGAACCTTTGATAGAACCAAAAGCATACCTAGGGAATGGTTCAATGAGCCTTGGGGAGAATTAGTTTTAGTCATTCAAAATTTGTTCACATGTGATAGAGGCCATAGTGTGGCACATCTTTACCATGTCAGACTGCTCCAACACATCAAAGGAGAAGTAAAAATTAACTTGTCATATTTCTTCTCTAGGAATCTGATTAAGATGATAGAGATGATGAAACTAAGAGAAGATCAAATTTATCACCAAGGATTCATAAACATTCTTGTAGAATATCAAGTGAGAGCTAAGGGTATAGTCTGGAAAGGACTTTTGGTCCAAAATCAACATGAAGAACAAGCCATAGAAGACCAGTATAAAACAGTTCAAGAAACCAAAAGCGTAATGAATTCACAACTCTATCCAAGAATTGGATCCAAAAAGCAGCACAATATAGTCATGATTGAGAAGGAGACATCCTTCATATCCACTCTTAGGAGGCAAAGGAGAAAGAGTTGAACAGAGACAAGTCACAAAGACTTTGAAGTACAGATTGTAGAGACACCTTCTACAGAGAAACAAGTAGATGACATAATTGAAAGATTGGAAAAAGAAGCATTGGAAAAGGACTCATACTGTGATAATGTTGAGGCCACATCATTTGCAAAGGATACATAAGAATTAGAAAAAGAGCTGCAACTGAGCAAGATAAAAGAACTGATAGATCAAACAGAGATAAAAAGGATCTTAGAAAAACACTTGAAGCAAGAGAACAAAGCATATAAGAAAAATAATGCAAAGTTAGTTAGGGAGAATGAAAAACTAAATGAAGAGGTAGGAAAACTGAAAAGAAAGAATGATCTTTGCAAACAGGTTTTCAAGTGGCTCAAAGACAAAAACATGTGGAAAAGCAAGTATGAGAAATAGAAGGTCAAGGCTACAATTTACAAGGAAGAACAGTACAAGGGGATAGATTTTCTAATAGAAGAAACATAGCAGGAAGCATCAGGATTAGTCATAGGGTTTACAATAGAAATCAGAATATCCAAGAGGAGGAAGCAAGTATGAGGACATGCTTGTGAATCAGCAAGGGGAGATGTTGACCCTCATTTTTTATCTAATTTTTCTTAAGAAAACACACTTAACTTCTATATTATCCATCCATTTTCCATCATATACACCCCATTTTGATGTATTTATGCATATTTAGGTGTATAAATTTAGTTTTCCAATTTTTGGATGTTTTTATGAAAATTGAATTTTAAGTGCAATTTTTGGACAAAATAAAAAATTCCCGTAATGGCTTCATGGATGTCATATTTTTAGGATAGTTGGGCACGAGATAAGCACATTTCTAGAAATATTTGGAACTAGGATTGAACTAACTCCTATTGGTTCAGTGAAAACAAGCTTAAACAGGCCCGGTCAAAGCTAATCAAATAGGACTAGTGATTCAAAGAATCCCTAGGGAATAGGGCAGTTTTAGGATTTCATGGGATTTTCCATATTTTTAGTGATAGGATGGATGAGTTCGACTTTAATAGATAGTATATGGATATATATAGTTGTTAGAGACATTTTAGATTAGTTTATTTTATATTTTTCTATTTAAGCCAAAATATTGAAGGCTTATTATATGTAGAATTTGTATAATTTCATATTGAGACTTCTGAATACTTTGAGTTAATTTGAGGAACCTGTTCTATCTTGATTTTTCTATTCAATGGTGTGGATCATTGACTGATTTTTCAGTAGCTAATAGTCTCTTCAAGTGTGCAAGGCAAAGGTTGAGGGCCCCCACTCCAAGCTAACTACACTTCATGATTAATCTAGTTTGATTTTCATGAACTAGTTTTTCTTCAGATTTGTTTACCTGATTTGGTGTATGATGATTTATTATTTTCGCTGATGATTCTTGGTTTATTTATCATCTTTATATGAAGGGACAACCCGGCGTTCAAGTTGAACCCTCCTTCTGTTAGATTAATGAATAGAAACTAAATTCATCTTTCTTGTTTTCAAGTAGTTTTCTGAATTTGTAATTTTCTAACAATGGCATTAATGATGAATGAATTTGTAATGAATAACAACAAGGACCTTCTTAGTTAGGATCCTCTTCTATTATTTATTTATGCATCTTAAGCTATTTTCCATTAGTGGTTTTTGATTTCTGTTCATAAAGTAGTATTCTAGAAGAAGGACAAATCTGCTTCTCTTAAGTTAGGAGCCACTTCTCCTATTTATTACATAATCAATTTGAAATTACTTAGTTGAATTTTATATTTGTAATATGCACTTCTAATTAGTTTATAATTTCATTTCTTGTAGTTTCCATAACTTATCTCCTAAAAGCAAATTATAGTTGATATCCATACATTTTGGAATTCTTCTAAGTTCTACAAACTTGGATTGATAATGGAATACTTGTGTTAATTTACTCTATAGATTAGCCCAACAATCCTGTTGAGAAGTGAACCAACATGAGAAATATAACAACATGACAACCATAACAACACAACACCCATATCACTTATTGGAGCTTTATAACACAACTCATGGTGGTATTTACATTCATATGCATATATACATATACCAAACATCACAACAAAACATATGCCAAAAACATTCTCTCAACTAACAAATAGAGAATGATACATATCCGCATTTGATCTTCCATATCACATGTAACTTCATCTGGCCCAAAGTTCTTTAATTTCACTTTAACCTGCTAGATTGCTTGGTTTTAGAGCAAGAGAATATTTCTTAGCAAAATGCACTGAGGCCAAGGTTAACATAACTATAATTAGATCCAAGGTCAATCAAAATAGAAATATCTTGATCACAAAGCTTACCACTCATCTTGATAATAGATGCGGGGTGATCACAAGGGATTTACTCATTGAACCTCTGACATAGCATGTGCATTCGTGGCATACTAAACAATACCCTTAATTTCACTAAATATTGGAAAATACCTCTAAAAATCACATTATTTAACCCCCTACCAATATGAACCCAATACACCTTCCCAATTTAAAAACTCCTATTTTCACTAGATATTGTAGGTATCCATTTTTCCATTGACATTTTTTATACCCCTTTATATTTTTTTCATTAACTTTGAGCCCCATTTCTTATACGTGCCAATATAAAAACCTTTTACCCCCTATTATATGCTCAATATATTATGTCATTTTTCCCTCAATATATATCCCTAAATATGAATGCACGTGATATGGTATTTCTCCTCTGGTGAAGCCCCCATGGTGCTGATCTACCTTCTTGTTCTCCAATGATGCATAGATCCATGGAATACTCTGTCCAACATCCCCCACTGTTTGTTCCTCCTAAGTATTGTAGATCTACGGTCTACCACCATGATGATGTGGATAATGTCTCCTACGATGTTCTCCACCACAATTCCAACACTATAAAAGTTTCCTATCATCATCCTTGTTCTACTCCTCAGACCAAAATCCCTGCCCTATGTCATATGCATTGAACGTCTTAGGTAGTGTCGAATTCTCTTTGTTACCCATGTCTTATGGTTTTGTTCACTTCTTATCCCATTTTCCTTTATTATTATTGTACCTTTATAGTCTTGCTTAGTCTCATATCCACGCTTTTATTGGTCATAAGAATTATTTAGCTTCCGGATGGCCTTCCCCAATGATATAGGCTCATCAACTTTAACCCTGTCTTTGAATGCTACTGACAACCCAGTAATGAATCTTTGAATCTTGGCCTTCTCCTCCTTGAGGTAAGACACGTATCTTAATAACTCCAAAATTCTACTAGTGTACTCCTCATTGGTCATACATCCCATCTTCAACACATAAATTATTTTTCCCTATCATCATAGTATCTCTCTGATAGATACTTCTTCTTGAAAAGTCTCTCGAACTCACTCCAAGTTAACTCCTCTACCAGAATTCCATTGACATTATTTACATCTTCCCACCAAATGTTTACTTTACCTTTAAGACTGAAAGTCAGTATATTGGCCATCATGTTTGCTGGCTTGAGAGGGCCTAACCCAGGTTCGGAGTTAATTAGCCAAATAAATCCCTACACTAGTGGCCCTTTTGGCATCAGCCTGTGGTGCACGGACTAAAGTCTCACTCGAAGAAATATGGGGGGATGCTGGAACCAAGTTTCCGCACCCTATAGATGTCTGATGGGTTGATTTAGTCCAACTGTGAATACCTTCACACATGTCACTTTGCACACTATCCTAACCTGCAATGCCTTCGGGATTTGTTATAAGCACCTTCGCACAACCCTCACCAGGGGCTAAGGTACTTTCACATTGTTATGGCAGCGATTTGTGATATTTCCCCAAATTACACTGCGTACCTTACTTATCTTCTTATAGATGTTAGTTAGCTTTGCATAATAGATACTTTGTCTCACATTTACTTAATCAACACAATCATGTATGTTCGTGCACCATATAAACAGTGAAAATGCAATTCATACCAAATATACTCAAAGCATAAAAACAGGAAGTAAATACAGAATTGATGTGAAACTTCTCTTTATTAATGCTTCACTGGTTACAGACTTGACTCACCTTGCACACTCAACTGCAGGGGTCCGCGCACTCAGCTGTGGACTACTAGGCCTTTGCGCACTCAGCTACAGAGCCTTCTCCTACTCTATGACCCAAAGACTCGATTCTACAGTTAAGATAAGACTCAATTCTTCATCATTCCTTTTTTTCTATTTTTTTCTATTTTTTAACTTACAACTTAGAGCCTTACTAGATCTCTAAAGGTGACATTACATTACGAAACTGAGGGTGGACAACCCTATGACTCATTTACAACTTCGTGCTCCATGTCCACAAAATGCGGAGTCTTTACATCAGATTTACACTTTTTAGCCAAAATTTGGGCTTTTAGCCCCAAAACTTGCCTTGGGGGATCCTGTGCCCAATAGGACCCCAACACAAACGTCGTGACTCGCCCTTGAGTCACTCTATTGGTGGGGAGATTTTGTGTTGAAACCTCCCAACTCTGCCTGGACTGCTGTAAGATTGGCAGCACACTGAGCCGCTGCCTGCTATACTTCCTGGACATGCTGTTAAGAAACTGTTGTAACTGAATTGCTTCCCTGAAATTGTTTATAGTCCCGCGCCTCCTTTCAGCTACCTGGAGTGATAAGGCTGTGCTTTGGTCAGCTAGTCAGATAGTCGGGCCACTTTTGTATGGCTTCAACCGACTGCCATTCACTTTTCCTACGAAATGTTCTCCATTTAACTTTACCAATTGCATCGCGCCTCCGTTTGTGACCTCCTTAATAACATATGGTCCCAGCCAATGCATTCTGAATTTTCTTAGGAATTTATCAAACTTACTATAATACAATAACACCAAATCATTCACCTTGAAGGTGCGAAACTTAGTATGTCGATCATGCCAGGCCTTTTCATGCTGCTTTTGTACTTTTGGTGAAAGCCAACCAAAAATCGTTCTTCCTTGATTTCCTCCAACTACGCGAGCCTCTCCTCTAGGGCTCCATGGTTCGTCATACCTGTGAGCACTACTATGTGAAGACTAGGCACGATGTATTCCATCAGCATTACGGCTTCCACTCCATAGACCATCCAGAAAGGTGTGTGTCCTGTCAGTTTTTTGCATGTCGTCCTATAAGCCTATAATACTGCAGGTATGCACAGGTCCCAATCACTTTGTTGGGAATTTCATACTTTGGTCGTCGCAGTCTCCAGTACTTTGTTAAATGTTTCTACTGTCCCATTAGCTTGTGGGTGATATGATGTGCTTTTCGGATGATACACCTGAAACTCTTCTGTCAACATGCTGATCGTGTCATTCAGGAAATGTTTACTATAGTCACTCATCAAGATCTTCAGACATCCAAATCGTGTCAATATGTGTTCAAACAGAAACTTCACAATCATGCAATCTTTTACTGGCTATGCTTTTGCTCAAGGAGTGAGGTACTCTATCGTAGCGATAATATATCTCATGCTCATTTTTCCTTAAGGTTTGATAGGTCCTACAAAGTCGATCGCCTACTTTTCAAAGGGCTGCAACATCATTTACGGATTCAAAGGCATCTCGTCCCTCCATGATGGTTTACATGTTCTTTGACATACATCACAGGCCTTGCAATGTGCTTTTGAAGGGTTTACCACCACAAACTTACACGGAGAATCTTCTGCGCAATCACCCTCCCTGCATAATTTCTTCCCACAGTGCCCCCATGAGCATCCGTGAGGATATTACTTCATTCAAATTCAGGTACATATCTTCACAGTATCTCATCATTCCCCATCTTATATAGGTGCCCCACAATGACAGAGAAATCTGCCGTGTGCACCACTAGTTCCTTCTTTTGTCGGACGGAGTACTCTTTCGGCGTAGTTCCAGTCGTAAGAAAGTGGAATCTTCAAAATTTCTATCCACTACACGCATAGCAAAGAGCTGTGCATTAGGTAATCCTTCCTCTAGACTAGTAGGTTCCTCTCCTATCTCAATGTGCAACAGGTGATCTGGTCCTGCATTCAATCGTCTAAGTTTCACAATAACTTCAAAATAACATTCTTGGAACAATAAAATCCATATGCACATGTGCCCCCCCAACACAGGCTTATTGACCAAGTATTTCAGCATGGAATGATCTGTATACATTTTGAAGTGTCCCCCTAGCATGTAGTGCCAATATTTCTGGATCACATACACCATAGCTAGTCCCTCGCATTCAGTGGTGGAATAATTCTTTTCTGCTTTAGATAATCTGCGACTTACAAATTCTATAGGGTGATCCAAGCCTTCTCTACCCTCCTGTGTTAATACTACCCCCAACGCTATACTCAATGCATCAACATGGACATGAAACTCTTCCTCCCAGTTTGGGAAGATCATAATCGGCGCAATGACCATATTTTCTTTCAATACATCTAGGCTTTTCTTATAGTCATCGTTCCAACCAAACGTGACATCTTTTTTCAACAACTTTTCCCTCGGCACGATGATCTAGGCATAGCTTTTGATGAACTTCTTGTAGTACCAAGTATGTCCTAGAGTAGTGCACAACTATTTCACACTTTGCGGTCCTTCCAAATTCAGAATCACTGCAATTGTCACAGGATCTACCATTAGTCCCTATCTGCAACACACATGTCCCAACAGGTTCCTAAAATGAACAAGGAACGTACCCTTCTTGAGGTTAAGCTCAATTTTTTATCCTCGATAGGTATCCAGCATCAAGAGTAACCTCACTACATGGTGCTTAACCAGCCCAAATAAAATCCAATCAACAAAATAAACCTCCAAGAACTTGTGAATATATTCCTTGAATGTTGCAACAACCACACCCGAAAACATGGCTAGCGCATTCTTCAACCCAAATGGCATGACAATGTATTGAAAACAACCCCACTCAGTCACGAATGTTGTCTTTCTCCTATCTTCTGGCATGATTTTGATCTGGTGGTACCCTGAGAACCCATCAATGAAAGAATATGCTTCCTGCCAACCGACATCGTCCAACACCTCATCTGTGAATGGAGTTGGGAATGGATCATGCACACAAGCGTCATTCAATTTTCTGAAATCTACGCATATTCTTATCTCGTCCTTCTACTTCTTTTCTTGCACCACCATTGGACTTGCCCAATTGGATTCTTCCACCGGCTCAATGATTCTTGCTACGAGCATTTTGTCTAGTTCTACACATACCTTCTCCTTGTATTTCAGATTTAAGGGATAACGCCTCTACTTACCTGGCTTCACATCGGGTTTTAACATGATCCTAATCATTCCTAAATCTCTAATGATTCCCTTTAAATCTGTAAACTTGGTTGGGAATAAGTCTTGGTACTCGCATAGTAACTTGGCGACCTTATCCACCATCACGTCATCCCAATAGTCACCGAGCATTGCAAAATTAGGTCTAGCCTCCATACCAATGTTCACTTGCTTCGTTTTTACTGGCGTGGTTATGTCAGGGTTCTCAATCTATGGTCCTTGAATCTCGCGATGGCCTTCTATTTCAGGAATTTTAGTTTTCTACAGATCTTCGTCTTCTTCTTCAGTAATTACATTATAACATTTCAACGTGCAGCTCAACTGAGTAGTCCATTCAGGCTTAATCGATTCTATCGGCTCCTATGGTATCCTAAAGATAGATGCTTTTAACTCTTGTATCACTTCATCAATTTTGTCCCACCATCCATCCTCAAAACTGAAGGTCATCATGAACCCTTCACGCAGGATATCCCATTCACCTGTCCCATGGCAGAGCTCCATCTCTACATAACAATTCATGGGTATAATATCTAGCGTATGATAGAACAGGTGCACTCACTCAGGTTGTGGCTTTACTCCATAGACCTTTGTCCACTTGGCTAGGTGTGCACGTAGATCATCCCATCCATCACACTTGTTTGTTAGTCGCATCATAGGATTCCCAAAACGTGTGCGCATCATTTTCCTGCATTCAAGCCAGTCCTCAAGGCTCCATTTGTGTGTACCCCACCACCTCGTGGGCGTAGCGTGCATTACCCAATTGAAGGCCTTGAAGCCTTGCTTTTCCAGCACTTCCCTTTCAAACATATCTAGGAAAGTATCTACCTCACTTAACCTATCATAAGTAAGCAGATCCTTGACTTCCATCTGTACGCAGCACAGCGATGGTCATCATATTACGGTTTATCATGGTTACCTCGTGTAACCATTTTTTCCATTTCTCTATCTCCTCATCAGAATCTGACGTACAAGAGCTTTCGTGTTCCCATACGATCCATCTGTCCACGGTGGGATTTACCCAATCTTTCTATGGCGCGGTTATTTTGTAGATGTAGTCCAAATCATTGTCACTTTCATAGTCATGCATCGGCTCTATATAGTGTGATCCTTTAGCAGGGTCCAAAGGTATAACTATGCGCAGAGACTTCTTCTCAAAAATCATCTTGCACTTCTTCAGATTAATTACCCTGTTCATGTCAGTGGCCCAATCAATTCCCAAGAGCATGGGATAGGGATTGCTATCATCAACAAGATCTATCACTTCAAAGTCTGCTAGTGCACTCGCTCCCACAATATCCACAATGATTCCCTGCAATCTCCCCATAGGTATTATCTTCTCCTGCTTTTCCATTCACAACTAAATAGGAGACCATTGTAGCATAGGTCTCCCCATTCACTCCCATGTTTGCTTCAGTAGAATGTTCGCATTTGATCCTAAATCTAGAATTACTTGGTCCATCTCATATTCTCCAATTTGTTTGGTTAACCTCATTTCTCTTTGCTTCCTTGTCTTATGCTTTCCAATCTTCCGGACTACGTGAGGTTCTCCTGGTGCGGTCCCAATGCATTTGTTAATGAGTTAATGTAATCCTTTTACAGCTTTACTATCACACAGTAGCTTCATGCATGTTTCCAGGAACATGATAAGCATAGATGGGTCCATCTCTGACTCCAGTCTATCTTTGCATCTTGAAGTGGATGCATCAATGAAGCTCTTCTTGGCTTCCATGAAGGTTTCCTTAGCATGCTCCAAATCAAACTTCGCTTCTTTTGTCAAAACTTTGTAAACCTAAGTACTATCTTCGGGATATTTTTCTTTATCATCTCCCATCATGATTCCACTTCAGAGCACAATGTTCACATTTGGATCTTCCTTGAGTGGCTCAAACCTCATCATTTGCAGGTTCTGAGTCAGGGGAGGTGGTAGTGCTCCCTTGTCGCGTATCCTAGCCATTAGCGTAAGACAATCTTCCATCTCATGATCAAACAAGGTACAATACAAACTTGATGGATGTGTTGGGTTCGTACAATTGTAGGCATAATTTCCTGGACCTCCACAATTGTAGCATATGAGCTCTCCGTGACCTCTTCCAGGTCCTCCTCCACCTCGACCTTGTCCTCGCCCTTGAAATCCTATTCGCGTCACTCCTACATTCAAGTCTAGGGGTCATGATTCTGCCTGAACTCTGTAGGTGGGAGTTCTATCCATAATTAACTTATAGCTTCTACACGTGCACTCATCATGTCCCACTGACCTACAAAAGTTACAAAACAATTGCTGCGAATTTTGTGTATGCTTCTATAACAAATGGCAGTTGTCCATAGTGTGTTTCCCTCCTATTTGACAAATCACGCACCACAAAGTAGGTGTCATGCTATTTATTGCTTGTGGTTCCAGTCTTAACAGCATGAGTCCTCCTCCCATGAGATAATTCGCGAACACTGGGCAGTGGTCCTTATCATGACCCTGACCCTCTCATTTAACGCACCGCACTTCTTCACGCACTTTTGGTTGAGTTGTTTTGTCTTGTTTCAAACTTTGCATCTCAAGGCATAAGTTTTTCAACTACGCATGGATCTACTGAACTCCCAAGTTAGGATCCTGCATTGGGGTCTCATGAAGCCTAATCGTGATTTCTAGGGCCTCTGCCTGAGTTGTTAACTTCTACTGTGACAGCGCGCTCCTCAGATGTGGCGTTAGCAATGCTACAAACCACTCATGATGTTGTCCATCCGTCAAATTCATATTAGCTTCGTGACCCGTACACTTCAACCTTTGATCTAACTCCCAAGGAGTTTCGCTTGGTAGCGTCATGATTTCTTTGAACCCAATGATCGACTGTGCTTCAGAATTCAGCCTACTAAATTCTCTATTTAGCACTAGTTGGATATCCGCGATTCCCGCATTTGGATTATCATTGGATTGCTTAATATACTAGGTTAGCGCACAGTCCTGCAGGGTGCTAACCAATGTCACTTTCTTTATATTGTCATTTGTAACTCCCTATGCTTCCCATACGGCTCATATGACAAACCAAAATTGGTCTGGATCCTCATTTCCCACTCCCTTGAAGACAAGAAACTTTATCATGCTTGCCATATTGACTCGCGGTGGTGGCGAAGGTGGTACGGGTGAAGATGGAGGTGATGGTGGTGAAGCTAGTGATATTATGGGTGGGGGTGGTATGCATAGAATCCTGTGCCTTATCAAGGATTGCACTTTGCAAAGAGACCTATTATCACCCCAAGAAACTCTCCTAGGTTGTATCCCAGAGATTCTCGGGAACATTACAAACTCAACAAAATGTTGGAGATGGATGAATGGAATGAATGATGCATATTCAAGCCAGATAACCACTTCTACTATGCTTAACTCCAGACATGGGTGAACACCCCCAGACTACAAAGCTTTAGACCACCAATCACTCATAGTTTAAGGAATAGGTGAAGATGGAGAATACTAACCACACCAGCAAATGCACAAGAGCATGTGATGGCCAGCTGCAACCAGTAAAAGGTCTGCAAATCTATTTCTTAATACATAGAGAGGATGACAGCTCTCTGGCACTAAGTAAACAGAAACCTGCATAAGACATTCAATGATACATACTAGATTCTAACACAGAGGTGGGATGATAGCCCCTCAAATGCTAGTTATCAAGAGCACATGAATAAATGCATAACAGGCATAGCCTAGAACAGAGAAGAAGTGGAAAGTGAGAAATTAACAATAAAAGAAGCTTTTATTAGCTGAAAATGAAGACCAACCGCTGCAATTATCAAAGTAGTTACAATCTCCAAAAGTTGAACCTTATATCAAAACCAAAACCATCAACCCTGATTACATATGTTTCGTGGGTATATATAGAGGTTGATTAGAAAATGTTCTGCTATCCTATGCGTGGAGAGGTCATAATGGACCACCAACCACATTAACTTTGTGATATGGGTTTTTGCTACAATCTGACTGTGACAGTGAACCAAATTGATCTTTTCAGACACTCTGTTGTCCTTCTCGGGCAGATGGAATGAAATATGGAAGAAACTCCATGCATGATAAATGCTTTAACTGCTCGAGGCTTGTCCTTCTTGTCCTTCGACCATACTGCTCTTGAATGCAGTTGTTGAAGAATAATTGTGCCGGGTACAGGTAGTTGATCGTCGTTGTCCTTTAGGTGCATGGCATGAACAGAGTGTATTGACTGCATGGCGAGTGAACATAGTGAATGGAGGAATGAGGCTGACCATCGGATTGCGCGGATGGATGGCAGAGATTGCTTTGCAGAAGGAAATGGGAGATATGCGAGTGGGACAATCATAGGCCATTGGATCTCAGGCGGGTAGATCTAATGGTCGTCGGGCGCAAGATTTGCATGGAGTTTATCAGCCGGGGAGAACGGGGTAAGTGGTTAGCAGTATTTCCTGCACTACTTATCAGAGGAAGGTGGTAAACATACAGAGGGGTGCGATCATAATAGGTGCACGATGCGTGGTAGATGGGACGCGGGGAGAACCACTTTTCCCGTGGGTTAATGTGCGGTCATGTTTCGGCAGCGAGAAGAGCAGATATCGTTAGATCTCGCGGTGGACGATCAGATGGCGGGGCTTTAGCACACATGTTTTGATTGATGTGATAGAGAACAACTGTATTGGCAAATAATGCTTGCTTGGAAGGCGTGCGGTTAAATGGCAGTTGAAAACCTTAGTGCCCAGGGGCTTAGGAAATATGGTTTATGCTGTGGTTTGGAAGAGAATAGAGAAAGCGAGGAGGTTATGGAGTATATGAAACATGAAGGAGGAGAAGGAAATCCGGTTCTGCTAGCTACCTTTGTGCATAAACACCCTGATCAGGAATGTACTTGATCCTCAAATGATGGATTATATAGCAGAGCTAACACTGGCTCCTTCTAGGGATGAGATCCTCCCTGTGAGGTCTCAAGAACTGCAGACCGCTGCCTTACCTGTAAAAACAAACTAGAAAAATTTCCTATGGTTCCATTGGGCATGGAGTCTACTGAGCTTACAATAAACTGATAAAACAAAATATTTACAACTTTAAGGCAAAAAGACCTTAAACAACATGAATTTTTAGGAAACACCCATTAACTGGGCCATCAAAAACTGCTTCCACTCCCATACTTTGTAGTATGAAGGTATTGTTCCCTTGGATCTGAGAAATAATAAAAGGCCCTGTCTAGAAAGCATCAAATTTCCCATGATTGCCTTTCTTCTCTTTTAGTGCATCCCATTTCAAAACTAAATCTCCAACCTGAAAATTATCTGATTTTGTCTTTCTGTCAAAAGCTTCCTTGATCTTTTTTTGATGTGCTGCAGACTTTTCAACCAGCTGTTCTTTAATCTGATGTACCTCTGCTAAATCTGTGATCGTCTTTGTGATGTCTTCTTCCTCACCTTGTTCTTGTTGCAAGAACTGTGTCACAGTGAGCATAAGCTAAATTGGAAATACTGCCTCTATGCCATACACCAGGTTGAATGGAGAATTCTCAGTGGATCTCTTAACGATCACTCTGTCAGCCCAAAGTGCATATTTGAGCTTGGAATCCCAATTATTTTTGTTATCATCCAACATCTTCTTAATTATCCTTATTAAACTCTTGTTGGAAGATTCTGCTAGACCATTACCTTGAGGGTAATATGAGGTGGAATGAACCAGTTTAATGCCCATTGAATTGCACATTTCCACCAATTGTTTTGCTTTGAAGGTTGTTGCATTGTCTGTGATTAATTTATGTGGACAACCAAATCTGGTAAAGATATTTTCAGTCAAAAACTTCATGACCACACTATGATCAACCTTCCTGGTAGGGATTGCTTCAATCCACTTAGTGAAGTAATCAGTGGCTACTAATATCCATCTGTGCCAGTCACTGGAATGTGGATTGATCTCACCAATGAAATCCAAACCCCATTGTCGAAAAGGTCCTTTTGCATGTATTGGTTTTAAGGGTAGAGACTTCAACTGTTGTTTCCCTTGAAATCTTTGGCACTTGTCACAAGATTTAACAAATGAAAATACATCAGAAAATAAAGAGGGCCAATAATATCTAGCTCTGAGGATTTTATGAGTTATAGTCTTCCAATAATGGTGCCCTCTACACATGCTGGAATGAAATTGCTACATAACTTCTTTAGCTTGTTCTTTGTCCAGACACCTCAAAAGCACTCCAGATGGATCCCTCCAATAGAGCAGATTTTCATTAATGCAATATTTAGCTGCTCTAAGCTTAACAGTTCTGGCTTGACTTGTGCTTGAGCCTGGAGGGATTTTTAATTTCAGCAAGAAATTGGCTATTGTAGAATACCAATCACAGGAAGCAATATTTTCTTCTAATGACTGCTTTCTCTCTGGTTCAAGTACTTCCTCTGCATCTATTTGAACATTTTCTGCAATTGAGCCCATACAATTTATATCTAATGTTCTGCAATTTTCTTCAGTTAATAACCTGGCAAGGCCCTGACCTCTAACAAGCTTGGTGGGCTTCAATTCTATATTAAATTCAATCATCTTTGCAATCCATTTAGCCCTTCTTCCATCAGCATCAGGTTGTGTTAAGACATCTTTTATTACAGTAGATGGTACATACACAATTATCTTGGAATGTAGGATATAAACTCTGAAAACTTTCAAATATTTGATAAGGGCATATTCCTGTTTTTCAATGATATCATACCTCAGCTCAGCATCCCTTAATATTTTACTAAAAAATGCCACCGAATGTTCTGAGCCTTCTTCATCTGCTTGCAATAAAACAACTGCAAGGGTGTCTTTAGAGGCAAAAGAAAATATATGGAACTCCTTGCTATTAAAGTAGGAGTCTCCATAATAGCTTTTTTAATGGAATCAAATGATTTTCTCGCTACTTCTATCCATTTGATCTCTGACCCCTTTTTCAACATGGAGGTAATATGTTTCACAAGTTATGCAAAATTTGGTATAAACCTCCTCACAAAGTTTATTTTTCCCAGAAAAGATTGGATGTCCTTCTTTGATCTCGGCACACGCAAAGTCTGTATTGCTTTTACTCTTTCTGGGTCAATTCAGACACCTGCAGCAGAAAAAATATGTCCTAATAGCTTACCTTCTTCTAAAGCAAACTGTGATTTTTAAGGATTGATTGAAATCCCAAACCTTCTGCACTTTAAAAACACTTTCTTCAAATATTGCAAATGGTCTTGATGGCCGTTGGAGTATATTGTTATATCATCAAGGTAGATGAGGACAAATTTATCCTTCTCTCCCACAAATGCTATATCCATAACTCTCTGAAAGGTGGCTCCAGCATTCATCAACCCAAAAGGCATCTTGGCATACATAAAAGTTCCCCAAGGAGTGATGAATGCAATATTCTCTTGGTCATCTAGATGTACAACAATCTGATTAAAGCCTGAAAATCCATCTATGAAAGACATCACTTTGGCTCTTGAGACCTTTTGCAGCAAATGCTCCATCTTGGGTAGGGGATAGTTGTCTTTCTTGGAACACTTTTTTAAATTTCTAAAATCAACACAAACTCTAATTTCTCCACTTTTCCTCCTCACCACTGCCAGATTGGCTACCCATTTTGAATATCTGAGAGGGACTATGATCTTGGTAGCCAACAACTTTTTTATTTCTTTTTCAATTAGAGGGAGGAGCATAGGATTTATTGGTCTCAGCTTCTGCTTGAAAGGGATGGTGTCTTTCTCTAAGGGGATTTTATTCTGGATAATCTTCTTATCATATGTTTTCAGATCACTATATTCCCAGGCAAAGACATCAGCAAATTGCTTCATTAAATTGCAGTATTCAGCACTTTGGTCAGCAAACAAATGAGTAGACAGATTTATGTATCTAGGCTGACCTGGACTCCCTATATCATGCTTATAGACTGTAGATTGATCTTCTTTTTGGGTAGCCTTGTAAGGCACATCATTCTGATCAAACATTCTTTCTAAAGGAATAAGACCCTTAAGAATATGATTGTTGGGAAGCTGGACAATGCTATCTTTGCCAATTTTATTTGTAAGCTGGGATTGGGGATTTTCTTCTAAAGCTTCATTCTCTTGGTCAATTTACATTTCATAAAATTCATCAATGACTTGCAAGAACCTATTTATTTCATCATCATCTTCAAAAACTTTCCAATGCTAGACACTATCAGGTAAGGATGGTCTTTATTTCATTTGAACTTCATAAACTAGTCTGGGAGGCATGGGAGGGATAAACATGCTAGTAGACACAGCAAGAGAATCAGCAAGCTAATTTTTGGCTCTAGGGATGTATGAGATACAAAAATTATCAAAAGAATCTTTGAGTCTCCATACCTCATATCTGTATGCTTTCAGCCTTGGGTGCTTTGCTTGAAATGTTTTGTTTACCTGTTGAATGATCATATCAGCATCTCCAAACACCTTTATGTTCTTGATTCCTCTGTCTTTTGCTGCATTCAGACCCAACAACAGAGCCTCATATTCTTCTATATTGTTTGTGACTTGGAAGGCCAGCTTAAAAGACAGTTGTGTGCTTTTCTGTTGTGGAGATACCAACACCACCCCTGCTCCTGCAGTCTCCCTGGAACATGCTCCATCAAAGAACATCTCCCAAACTTGACTTCCTTGCTCTTCCTCAGCTTGAACTGTTTGTTTCCTGAGCTGCATTGAGGCCTTCTGAGATTATTCTATTTGGAGTATACAAGATCCAAAATTAGTGTCCACGGCATAAATAGGATGATTAGAAGGATTCTTTTCATCACTGATGATGTATGCCAGCTGTACTTCTCTATACAATCTCCTGCTTTCTCCTCCAAAGATTGGGACAGTGGCATAAGATAGATCATTCTACAATGTCCCACCTAGTCTCTTAATCGATCCTCTAGACAATAGCATGCCAAACTTGGGATGGACATCTGCTACCATAATGTCCATCACCATTCTCTTCATGGGTAGCTGAGTTAGGGTAATAGCTAAATCTTTTATCAGTCCCAAGCATTTCACTTTCCTTGAATCAAAAGCGAATAGATCATGGTATGGTCTGGTGATATCAAGGCCTAACTCTTCCATGACAGCCTTTGGCATCAGATTGTGGCTAGCCCCTGTGTCTAGCAGGAAATTATGGAGGAATTTATCATGAATAGTCAATGAGACATAAAAAGATGGAGAATTATCATCAGTAGGTTTGCTCATTGGGCTGAGCACAATTGCGGGTCTATCATCTTGCAAATTGACAGAGTCAGTGGAGGTTTCTGTGGCTTTCAGCTCAAGAGCTTCAAGGATAGGCTTTCTAAACACTTCACTCTTTACAAGTTCTAACAGAGGCACATATATTTTCTATTTCTAAACTTCTGCTTCAAAGCAGAAAGGGGAAGGAGACTTGTAAGGACCTCTTACCTCTTGACTAGGTGCTTTGAGGATGACTGGATCGGCTGCCGGTCTTTTCTGTTTGGGATTTCGTGACTCTGTTCGGACAACATCTCTTTGGGTAGGATTCTCCTTGACATTTTGCATTTGACCTCAGGTCATATTTTTGTTGCTCCCCGGTTTGCAGAACAGCTTCTCTGTCCCATTGACTGTCTTGTTCTTGCAGCAAAGACTCTTCATATTTAGCCAATGTCAAGAATGCAGCACTGCCTTTATCTTCCGTGCAATGTATTTCATCCTCATCTTCAATCTGTTCCTCCTCCATGACTACATTTTGAAAGCTGCTTCGAATTTGTGTTCTTCAGTCGGTTATTTAACCCTTTGAATGATTTGTAACTACTCATTTTCTCTTCTGAACGGATTTGAGTTTCTTGGAGAAAATGTGTTCTACTGCCTCGTTTTTCCTGAGTTTTTCTCAACCTTCAGCTTATATATCTCTGCAGCCAATGACTCTATCATTCTAGTCATTTTATCTACTTTTGGCTCTGAAGATGAGACAGAGGAAGAAGAAGCCTCACCTCTCGGTCTCCTTCTGTCAGCATGACTTTTGAGTTTTTCTGCAGCCATAATATTAGATTCTACTTCTAGAGCTGCATCTTGCATATCAGCCAGAGTGGCACATCTTCTTTCTCTTAATAATAGGCAAAAATCCAAGTCGAAAGCATTAACATAAGTGAGTTTGGCTGAAGTAGGAGTTGGCTTTACCTCAGCTGGTATTTTACTATACATCCTATTAAATCTTTTATTAAAATTAGGCAAATATTCCCCATTTTCTCTCTTCAAGTTACCAAACGTAGTATGGTAATATAGCAAGTCCTTTTTATCTCCCCAGTTCTTCAAAAATGCATCATCTAAGGCTTCAATATCAGCAATAGATCTAGGGGTCAATTCTCTGAACCATTTTCTGGCCTCTCCATCAAGGCTCTGGACAAAAACTCTCATCCACACATCATTTTCACTAATGTCTAAGTTATCAGCATAACTGCAAAAAGCCTAAAGGTGTTCTTCAGCAGTTATTCCATCTGTACTAGTGAACTTAGGCATATATTTCTGGTATTCTCCTGTAAGCATAGCATTTAAAGGAACAGGAAAGACTAGGGGTCCATATCTAGCAGCTATGATTCTTTCCATCTTCATGGGTGCTTGCTAGCCTGCCATGACTGGAGTATGTGGAGGGCTACTGGTAGATTGAATAGTGGGAAACAATGGAGTGGATGGCAGAGACAAAGGGATGCTATGGACTGTATGGGATGCTATCTTTGAAGTGAGATCCAAAGGGGAACTAAATGAACAAGGAGCTGTATGAATCTCTGCAGGTGATTCTTCACTAGCAGTACAAGGTTTTATACTTTCAAATAATACATTCTCAACTATAGCCTCCTCTTGCAGAGATACACAAGATTTCTTAGGCTTACCTCATCCTGATGCTCCTTTCTATGAAGTTCTCTTCTGCTTAACGATCTTCTCAGGGTCAGGCACTGGGTCAGTTGGTGATTTCTAAGGATTTCTTCGAGTATGCCTCACAAACTGAGCCAGAACTGCAATGTGGAGTTGCCACCAGGTAGGTCCTCCAGTAGAGTCGCCAGATAGATGATTACAACTAGAAATGTGCCCAGACTTTGTCTCTCATCAAAATCTGGAACTGTGTCGTTCTCCCAAGGAAGCTGAGCTTCAATCTTCGATCCCTGGCAACGGCGCCAATTAATGTTATCACCCCAAGAAACTCTCCTAGGTTGTATCTCAGAGATGCTCAATAACATTACAAACTCAACAAAATGTTGGAGATGGATGAATGGAAGGAATGATGCATATTCAAGCTAGATAACCACTTCTACTATGCTTAACTCAAGACATGGGTGAACACCCTTAGACTACAAGGCTTTAGACCACCAATCACTCATAGTTTAAGGAATAGGTGAAGATGGAAAATACTGACCACACCAGCAGATGCACAAGACCATGTGATGGCCGGCTACAACCAGTAAAAGGTCTGCAAGTATATTTCTTAATACACAGACAGGATGACAGCTCTCTGGCACTAAGTAAACAGAAACCTGCATAACACATTCAATGATACATACTAGATTCTAACACAGAGGTGGGATGACAACCCCTCAAATGCTAGATATCAAGAGCACATGAATAAATGCATAACAAGCATAGCCTAGAACAGAGAAGAAGTGGAAAGTGAGCAATTAACAACAAAGGAAGCTTGTATTAGCTAAAAATGAAGACCAGACACTGCAACTATAAAAGTAGTTACAGTCTCCAGAAGCTGAATCTTACATCAAAACCAAAACCATCAACCCTGATTACATCTGTTTCATGGGTATATATAGAGGTTGATTACAAAATGTTCTGCTATCCTATGCGTGGAGAGGTCATAATAGACCACCAACCACATTAATTTTGTGATATGGGTCTCTGCTACAATCTGACTGTGACAGTGAACAAAATTGATCTTTTCAAACGCTCTGTTGTCCTTCTAGGGAAGATGGAATGAAATATGGAAGAAACTCCATGCTTGATAAATGCTTTAACTGCTTGAGGCTTGTCCTTCTTGTCCTTCGGCCATACTGCTCTTTAATGCAGTTATTGAAGAATAATTGTGTCGGGTACAGGTAGTTGATTGTCATTGTCCTTTAGGTGCACGGCATTAACAGAGTGTATTGACTGCATGGCGGGTGAACACAGTGAACGAAGGAATGAGGTTGACCATTGGATTGCGCGGATGGACAGCAGAGATTGCTTTGCACAAGGAAATGGGAGATATGCGGGTGGGATGATCACAGGCCATTGGATCTCAGGTGGGTAGATCCAACGGTCGTCGGGCGTGAGAGTTGCACAGAGTTTATCAGCCGGGGAGAATGGGGTAAGTGGTTAGCGGTATTTCCTGCACCGCTTATCGAAGGAAGGTGATAAATGTACATAGGGGTGCAATCATAATAGGCGCATGCCGTGTGGCAGATGGGACGCTGGGAGAACCGCTTTTCCCGCAGGTTAATGTGCTGTCATGTTTCAGTAGCGGGAAGAGCGGATACTGTCAGATCTCGCGGTGGACGATAAGACGGTGGGGCTTTAGCACACATGTTTTGATTGATGTGATAGAGAAGAACCGTATTGGAAAATAACGCTTGCTTGGAAGGCGTGCAGTTAAATGTCGGTTGAAAAGCTTAGCGCCCAGGGGCTTAGGAAATATGGTTTATGCTATAGTTTGGAAGAGGATAGAGAAAGCGGGAAGGTTATGGAGTATATGAAACATGAAGGAGGAGAAGGAAATCGGGTTCTGCCAGCTACCTTTGTGCATAAACACCCTGATCAGGCATGTACTTGATCCTCAAATGATGGATTATACAGTAGAGCTAACAAGACCTTCGTGAGCTCTTCCTCGTCCCCTCGCAGAGGTGAAATAAAAGGGCTATTCTATGGTCCCTTACTTCCTTCATTTCTGTAGGTTTTTCACACAATATAATTTTAATCCAAGTATTCATACATTTTACGTACTTACCTCGTGCTCCCTTAAGAAAGCGTCGCTCTGCCTCACTATAGCTAACTGAAGTATCTACCATGAGCAAAGTAATGAATCCTCCTATAATCTGATCGAGGCAGTGATCAACAGCACACGCGATCTGATCCCTCAATTCTTCCAATTTGTGCACCAACTCTGCGGTCCACACAATAGGACCGTCAAGCTTCCACCTTCCTTGGCTATCTACTAGCTTCGCAATCCACTCGTACAGCTTAGTAGGGAAATATGCGAAAAATATCTCATGTATTTCTGTGTACAGGTGTTATCCAGGAATAGTGTCCACTTGGATGCTGCTATTCCCACTAAGATGGGTGGCTATCTTAGAAACAAACAATCAAAGTCTACTATTGTTTTCTTTTATGAAAATAGACAAGAGGAGAACCAAGAAGACCAACCTGAGTCTTGTGCTTGATTTCCTCTCCTTCTTGATAGAGTTTCGCCGCTTTTCCTTCATCTGCCCAGCTTCAAAAGAACCTGTAGAATCACAGCAACGTACTACTATCGAAGAAACAAGGATCTAAATTCATAAATAATATAGGATTAGATGTGTGTTAACCATATAAATGCATATGTAAACAAGTACACAAGAATATGGAAGGAAACAAGAATAGCTTTATTAAGATGAAAAGTATCAAGAGGATTACAACCATGTGCTCTGACCCAGCATCATCTTCCAGCTAGGAAGCCCTTCTTCACCTCAAGCAAAGCTAGATCACCCAACACTGTGAATGTACACCAGAAAACCAATAGCACTTCTCTATAAGATACAAAATTCCAGCCTCTAGATCTTTGTGATGAGGGATCCATATATAGATGATTACAGAGAGGTGAGTCATCTTCTGGGATCTTGATTAGTGTCTTCTCTCTCATAGTTCTTGCTTCCACTTGGAGAATGATGATCTCTTACTCATCCCTGGTCGAAAATAGAGAGGCAAGTGTTAGAGGGGAAGCTTCTGGAAGATTCCATGATCTTCCACCTCGCATTTTTGTCCCTGTCATTTGTCCATTCCTAACCATCGCACCCTACAGAGGATAAAATCAGTATGCATCGCACCTTGTACATTGGGAAGGTGACATGCATCGCACCCTCTGCATTGAGCTTTCAGTATGGTCCAGTTTTGACCATTTATGAGCTGTTTTCAGTGGAGAACTTCTGGGAGATGATGTAATCAGTTGACCTTGTTCCTTTAGGCAGTGAAGCAACACTTTTAGGGACTTAGAAGCCCTCAGTTTATGGACATTTATGATTGGGGTTGAAGTGCCCAAAAATGTCTATAACAGTTGTTGCCCCAGATTTGGTGCCATTTTTTCTTCCTGGGAAGATCATTATGCCCCATTAAAATAGTGTAAGATTTGTTTATGGAAAATATTCCTTCTTGCCTATCCTCCCATATAAACTTGTTTGGTCCCTCTATGATGATGATTTTCCTATTTTGAAGCTCAGGGATGAGCTCTGGCCACCTTTCATGATCTTGAAGGTAGGTCCAATCCTTTGTTGTTTTTATTCCCTCCTTTTCCCACTAGGTTATATGTGTTTCCAATAGCCTTTTACCATTTCCATGTTACAACTTCACTTTAAATATGTTATCCCTACTACTCTCTCTATATTGTCTAGTCTCAAAAGTTGCTACCATGAATCCTTATAAAAAATTACTGTGGTCCCATCTCTGATC
Source organism: Pinus taeda (assembly GCA_000404065.3). Lineage (NCBI taxonomy): Eukaryota > Viridiplantae > Streptophyta > Pinopsida > Pinales > Pinaceae > Pinus > Pinus taeda. The sequence continues at coordinate 42,620 of APFE030897503.1, read as the reverse complement.
TCCCAAAAATTGTGTTGTTGAATTTATTTATTTATTTATTTATTTTTTAATCTTTGGCTAGATTCCAAATAGATGATCCCATGGGAATTCTTGTCCATGTAGTCTATGTTGTTGGGTGGAAAAGGGGATATATGTACAATTCCATACCTAACACCATAGTTCAACGTCATCTTGCAACCATATCCACTAAATATTTACTCCCATTACTTTATTGAATTGTTCAAGGTCCCTTATAGCAAGACCTCTTGCCCCTTTAGGGAGGCAGATTTTGTCCAAGGATACTAATGACCATTCTTTCTCATTTTTTATGCCACCCTATAGGAATCATCAATATAATTTGAATATTTTTTAGCACATTTTTGGGAGCTACCAATACTAATAAGCAGTAGATTAGAAGCGCCAGCAACACTAATTTCAAAAGAACTAATCAATCCACTAAGTTCAACAATTAAATTGTCCAATTATCCAATTTTGAGGACATTAGTTGAATAAGGTCATTTCACTAGTTGGATCTGAGAGATTTGTTGACTAATGGGACTCCAAGTACTTTATCGACATCTTGCTTCTATTTATTCCTAACAGAAAGACTAGATGAGCTTGCACTGCCATGTTAATGTTAAAAAAATAGACTTGTAATTTGATTAAAATGATATCCATACCTAAGGCTTTCATGAATTCATGTAGAACTTATCTAATGGTGTTTTATGCTCACACTGAAGAGATACCCATGAGCATAGTTTCATCCACAGATCATCTCCAAAGAGGAGGATGCCTTTAATTTTACCATTGGTTGTAGCTTCTTTTAACAAGCATATATGGTGTTCTGTTGCTAATATGAAGAGAAAGGGAAATAGCATATCCCCTTACATGATGTCTCTCTAAGACTTAACAAGATGGGTTGGCAAACCATTAAGCAGAATGAAAAATAGAGTAGTGACAATTAACACTCCAATCCATTATATCTAGTCCTCCAAAAATCCAAAGGCTCTTAAGACAACAAATAGATAGGAAGAACTTAGCTTGTCAAATGCTTTGGAAAGATCCAACTTGATGAGCACCCTTTATTTTTTCTTAGACTTGAGATATCAAATGACATTATGAGCCATTATGGGTCTATCAATAATTTTTCAACGCTCAACATGAACTTTATGAGCACCCTTTCTTTTTTCTTAGACTTGAGAGATCAAATGACATTATAGCCATTATGGTTCCTTCAATAATTTTTCAACCCTCAACATGACCCATTTGTTTTGGAGATATTGAGAGATCATAAGGGGCTTCAACCTATTTCCCATGATCTTGGAGAGAATTTTATAGATTACATTACATAATGCAATTACGCAGAAGTTTTCAGCCAACCTAGCATGCTCAATCTTGGGGGACAAGGTAATTAGTACCACATTTAGAGGTGGATGAAGTGATATATATCTCTAAGATTCTTCAATAAATTTGTGAATCTCTATGCCTAAAGAGAGTTAAGATACTTGGAAGAAAACCTTGGTGAAACCATCTGGGCTCAAGGCCTTTTTATTAGACATAGATTTTACTTATTTTTTAACCTCCTCGAAAGTGATTTATCTCATTAGTGCCTAATTTTGTTCTTGATTGACTAGGGAAGGAATATTTTCCATGAGTTTTCTAATATTTTGTGATCTATTGAAATAAGGCTCAGTAAGAAGGTATTTATAGTAACTGTTTAGGTGGTAATCTAACTCTCCATGACCTAACAATTTATTTCCTTCCGCATTTGATAATGAGAAGATTTGATTGTGATGCATGTGCTTTATCATGGACTTGTGAAAGAATTTTATATTTTGTTCCCCTGGCCTGAGGCCATGTTATGCAATATTTTTGCTTCTAAAGAATTTCCTCTTGCTTTCTTTTGTCTTCAAGATTTGTCATAGTTTCACCTTCCTAACATGCCAAATCTCCTGTTATTCCTTGTAATATAATTATTTGTTATATTTCTTGCATATATGCCTCAAGCATATGCTTTTCCTCAAATATATTTCCAAATTCTTCCATGTTCCAGGTTTTGAGCCTGGTCTTAATATTTTTGAGATTCAATTGAGTGTTTGCATCCTCATTTCCCCTTGTATTTCATTCTTCCGACCAGCCCTCAACCTTGACAAGAATGGTAGCATCCTAGAGACAAAAGTCCTCAAACATAAACAGTCATTCATGAGGGGTCACTTTGAAATCAATTTTAAGACTAATTGGCCAATGGTCTGATCTATTACAAGGAAGAATAGATGCTTCCACAAAGATATATTTTTTGAGAAGCTTCTCATAAATAAAAAACCTATCTAGCTTAGACATGATTTTATGCTTACCTCCTCTCTTGTTATTCTAGGTATGGATGACATTGAGGGCATTGATGTCTACAAATATTAGAAATATAGTGGTTTCTTTAAGCATTAGATATGCCTTGTCTAGTCTTCTTATGTCCCGCCTCTTATCTTGTAATTAATTTATCATGTTGAAATCCCCTCCTATGATCCATATATATACTTGGATGATGGCTCTTATTGATCTAAGGCCTTACAAAAAGCATTATTTCTCTTCAATGGGTGGTCCGTACACAACAGTTAGCATCCCCCTCTCATTCAAACTAGATATTGAAAATGGCCAGATAGAGTGCCTCGTATTGCAAACCATTTAGAGAATAATACCTCCTAAGGGTTCCATAAAAATAAAAGCACTTCAATTGTGCTGAGAGCGTACAAGGCGATTACTGTTAGATAAGGATTACACTTGGGGGGGGTGAATTAGTGTAATGGAAAATTTTTGTCAACTTAAATGATTTTAGTAATCAATCAAAACTATAAACATAATCATGCATCATCAAACAAAAACATCACATCATCGTAAGAGAACATTAGATATACGTGGAAATCCTTGTGATATAAAAACGCAAATCTTTTTATCTACTTTAACTTGTTTATTACATCAATTCACAAGCACCAACCTATTGGAGGCACTTGTCGGAAAATGTAACTAGTTTTGTCTTCATAATTGTTATTGTACTCATCATTATGTATATATTATGTTACAATAAAAATAAGAAATAAAAATAGTATTTTAAGCATGGGTTTCATGCTCCATTTTGTTGGTCAACTAGGTCAAGCATGATCTTCATGCTTCTAGGGTTTGTTAAGTCAAAAACTATTTTGATTGATTCAGGACCATATTGGGAAAGTTGTAACATGTAAAAGATATTATTTTGAATCTAGAAAGCCAATGTGAGCCTCAAAGCACAAGTTGGCCCTATCAGTGACAATTCGGCCTAGAAGAGGCTATTAGACCTCCTCAAATTTGTATATATAAGAGAAGCTTCGACCTCCTTAGAACATAATTCGATCTACAACAAGAAGAACTTGATTTGAAGCAAGAAAGACATAACAAAAAGAGAAAATTCAAAGAAGGAAGAAAGTCAAAGGATAAAATAAGAACTCATTTTTGGACCTATTTTCTATCACATGTGCGAAGGAATGAGGACTTACATAGTTGTTGCAGGGCCGAAGATTCGAGGCCAAGATTGAAGACTTTGAAGGAGGGTCGAAATATTGTTTTTGGCTTAGTTTAACTCTTGTTGACTTTGGAGACTTTGACTAGTTTGAAGAAGGATATTTTGGAGAGATTACTCTTGAAATTAATCTAGGGTTTATGTAGTCTAGAAGTTGAAATTACAGATCTGAAATAGAAGGCTGAAATTTCTGAAGTGAAGCATATTTGAAGAGATTTGACCTTAGTTGACTTAGTCAAACTTTGACTTGTTTGGGATTGACTCTTAGAGGGATAGCTTAGAGCTTGGTGGAGGTCTTGAATTTGGTCTTAGGGCCTTGGTTTTTCTCATTTGATCAAATTCTATAATAAGAGAAGATATTCTTTTTTGGTTTCCCCTTCGAGGGGTTTTTCCCTTGCTTGGAGCCTACTTCTTGTGTCTATTGTCTTTATTGTTTTTTCTCTTGATAATTGTTTGATGAAAAGAATATAGCTAAGAACATAAGAAGATAACATGATTTCGCAAGTTATTATCAAGGAAAAGGAGAATTTGTTCTAATAGCTTCCCTACTACATTCTCCAACAACACCAACCCCCAAAATAAATTTGCAAGCACCAACTTTTTGCAAGCTATAACTCGATTAAGACTCCAACCTTAAAAATATGCAAGCACATACTTTCAATAGGTTTCAACCTGATTGAGGAACCAATATTGTTGATATGCAAGAATCGAATTGCAATATGATTCAACTTGATTGAGGCACCAACCTCGATGATATGAAAGCATCGACCCTCAATAGGATTCAACTTGATTGAGGCACCAACCTAGATGATATGCAAGAACCAACTTGTAGTAGGATTCAACCTGATTGAGGCACTAGCCTTGATGATGGCACCCACCTCCTTCTTCACATTGTTGTGAACCACTTTTCACTATCTTTCAAATTGAAACCACAAGATCTTCACAAAACACTACTTTCATATATGCTCATTGCATCAACTAGTTATTCTAACATCAGCATTAGCTCATCTTTCATATCTTGCATCAACATTCAACCTACTAGTATGGTTCAAAATTTTTTGAAACAAATTCTTGATTCAAAATATGCCCTTATGTATTTTCATGTCCCTTTTATAATCACAATACAATACAATCCTTTTCCCCCTTTTTAAAAAATCAAATTACCCTCAAATTAACCCACAAAACATTATAAAAATTAAATGTTCTATATGTTATCACTCCTCCTGATCTCCAAGGTCGAGAAAGAGTCTAACTGAGGTAACCACAGACAAATCCTTTAACTTGGTAGCTAGCCCTACCAAGACAGAGAGGGCTCTCTCCAAAGGATCACAACCAAGAGGGTTGGATAGATTAGGGTTTTAGGCTAGATGTAAAGTGCAAAGGGTTGTTTGATTTGATTTTGGTTGGGGTTGTTGGAAGAGGATTAGGTCAAAAAGACTAGGTTAGGGCAAATGAGGGTTTGATTGCAGACATCTGATGGAGCAAGGTAGGTAGGCACTCAAACACTTTAAGGTTATGAAGTGAGATGGATAAGACTGGTGAGGTGCTAGAAAGAGCAAGACAAACATGCATTCTTTCTAAACTGAAGAAACTAGACAAACTAAGTAGCTTTTCCCAAAACAGAGCATATAAAATGTATTCTCCTCATCAACTTGAAAATCAACATATCATAGAAGTGAAGGGAAAAATGGGAGTACAAAACATTAAAACATATGCAACATAAGAAGAAACTAAGTCAAAATTTCATACCACAGGTATTCCACCAAAATAGCTGCAACTCATTATTAAATTCTGCCAAGTACTGATTACAATAGTGCATCTGATCAATAGCCAAACATCGAACTGATTCCAACCCTTTCTTACTGTTGTGCTATACAACAACCCCCCATTTCAATTTTTATAATTAAAAGTCTTAAAATGCTAAATAAGAAATGGGTCCCCCTTTAGAATATAAATAAAAGCAATAAAACCTTTAAGTAAAATATATTTTCCATAAAAGTCATATAAAAGTCGCTTTATGAGTATTTAGGACCGCTCATCGCAAATCGCAATTATTTAAAACTCATGAACATCCATTTGGAAAAGTGTGATGCGATCAAAGTCATAACAAAACCCTCATCGCGAAGTTTTTATCAAAGTAAGCCATTTATAAGAAATACAATGTGATATAACTATCACATCTCGTGCATCATTAATCTCAAGGAATGACTTATAACGTTTCACTGAAACCTTGTGATGCAATAAGACTATTGCAATTGCATATCACTTTCGTAGGTAAGCATCCAAAATACTTCATTAAAAAATTGCGATGTGATATAAATATCGGATATCACGCTCTCAATAAAAGCGAGTAATAAATACTATGAATACATGCGGTATAGGGATAAAGCAATTATAAAGAAAAAGTGTGATTTGCCAAGTTTGAAACCCGTTGTCTCCCCATGCCAGCTCAACACTCATCAAATTCACAACAATGCAAAGAAACCTTTTTGAGTGTGGTACTGGTAACTCCCTATTTGTGATATGCGATGGTTCTATAAATATTAAAATAATAGAATCGCCAATCGCAAATCGCAAGAGTCACGAAACATGTTCTAAAAAGGACCATTACGAAACCTACAATGCGACATGTATTACTTGAGCATTAAAGTTTCATGTTATGAGATTACGGTAAAAGAATTACGGGGTAGTTATGGTTAAGTCCTTTAAGGATTTCATCCATGGTAGCTATGTACAATATAAGATCTTTTGCATCTAATATGCATAACTGCTTGTAGTCTGTAATTTGTGTATTATCTCCTCTCAAGTTTTTCAACTATTACACTCCTCTTTCTTAGTTTGTAGTGCTGATCTAGAATCACACGGCTGGTCAAGATGTCTAAGAAATCACGAAAGGCAAATGCCCCCATTACAGTGGAAGAAGGACCAGCAAAATTTGTGTTACTTACAGATACTATTTGTTAAGGCCTTGGTAAAATCTTGTGGGAAGGCATATATTCTTTACTTGAAGCAGAAAATCCAATGGAGATAGAAGAAGAAGCAGCAGTTGATGGAACTAATCAAACAGAAAGCATGCTCAGTGATTTGGCCAGCTCCTTCCTCCATAGAATAGTAGCCCGAGCAAAAGTTTTTAATATATAATGATCTAGTGGGATGGGTAATCGAAAGTATTAATATAACAGACATAGATTTCTTCACAGCTGATTGGAGGATGTTCGCGACATTCAAACCTGAAGATGTCAGGAGAATGTATCACTTGCCGGATCCCTAGTGACACTACAACAAATCATTCTTGTAAGATTTCGCTAAGGAGAATGACATAGAGTCAGACCCTATCAAACAATGGAGACATTTTCCTAACAAGCATAAACATAATCCTATGGTATGTACTTTGTGGACTCCTTAGCATCTCCATATTGTTATGTTGCTGCTATGGTATGTAGGCTCTTTGGAAGCCCTGATTCTGCTAGATTTCCTATAGAAATGGTTCCATTAATAGAAGCAACAATGAACTCCTTTATTATTGATTGGGCAATCATTCTATCAGATAAAATGGCTAGTCAAATACTAGATTATATAAGGAACAAATTTGTCACCACCAGAGTTATGCCCCCATTCTATATGAGTGCTTAAATAATGGACACAATCTGTTTTAATTCTGACTTTCCCATCCTAGGTTGGAAATGGATAGTTTAGGATCCACCCCCATCCATATTTATCATAAGTAGTTATGGAAGTCTGACTACAAGAATCATTTATACATGATTTTCCATGGATTTATTTTACCTGTCCATCAAACCATCTTCAATAAACATGCTCCTCGGCTGTCTAACGAGGCTAGCATTGACTTAACTTCAATCAGAAGTTGGTTCGGGGAGGAGAAGCTCACTTATATTAGGGTTTTTTGTAGTATTATAGACCCTCATGTCCTTCCACTCTACGTCCCAGATACTATATTAGCTGGGGAAATAGCTTACGAGATAGTGGAAAAAGGGATGTCTAGAAACCTTAAAGATTCTAAGAAACAAGTATGGCCTCCATTTCCCCTCCGTTGTGGCACTTACACATTGCATGATTTTAAACATGCTGAGAAAGAAGCAGAGAAAACAAAGGATCTAATTCTAGTGGTTATTCCTAAAAGACAATATGATCCAAACAAGGTCGCTTTCAATTTCACCAGTCAGGTGAAAGTTAGTAAATTTATACATGAGAAGGATGAGTTTGATGACTTATTCGCTTCAACGGAGTTGTTCTCACCAGTAATTCATCTAGAAAGATTCAAATTTGGAGCCGAGAAGATGGAAAAATTCATGGAATACATGACATAGAGTTTACTAACAGTACCTCTGTATTTATTAAATAATACCCATATTGTTCAACAAGTAGAGCACAATGGGGAGTAGACTATTGAAGAGACTTCCGGGGAAGGGGAAACAGGTGGGAAGACCAGTGAACCCCTTAGCACAGATGTTCATATTGACCCCATCTTAATAAAAGAATGGGAGCAATTTGATTAGTAGATCAAAACCCAGAGCGACTCCCAAAACATTACCACATCAGCATCGCCCGCGACACAATGGCCCACCGTTCCTGATAGTGCGATTGAAGTAACACCTACTAAAGACATAGCTCAGAAAGAGATTGAAATAATACTTGAAAATCCTTTAAGATAAATTACACTGAATATTGAGGAAATACCACCCTTGGATGTATTTTACAGCCAAAAACACAAGGTTGTAGTCAAGAGGCAGAGGGAGAAGAGGAAAATAGACCAAACGTCATCCACAGCTCCTCAGTCTGAATTTATGAATGTTATATGGAAGGATTCAGAGGTCAATCCTTCTGAGGATTTGACTAAGTTATCTCAATTTGCAAGGGCATACACAACCGCTACAATTGATAAGGCAACTGAGGTTAACCAATTGTTCAAAGAAAAGGATCAAAGCATTAATACACTTGAAGAATAGGCAACAATAGAACAACAGAATATTAATCAGCTTGAGGAACATTTGGCAGAAGAAAAACAAAAGAACAAGCAGCTTGAGGTACAATTAAACCTGGAGAAACAGAAGATCGACCAACATGCCATCCAAAAACAACAACAGTTGTCTCAAGAGTTCGAACAACTTCAATTGACACATCAACAAGAAATTAAGGCTAAAGAGGAGAAAATCACACAATTGCGACTCTATATAGAACAGTTCACAGATTATCCCAAGGTTGAGGAATTTAGAAAGGAAGCCCTATAGGCAAATAAAGCCTTATCTCAATAGCCAAATCTACTTTGCCATAAAATATCTCTTATCGGTCCACTATGAATCATAACTACATCATTGATCGATCAAGAAGTTAATACCATATTAAAATTTGAGGATGCAGATGATAAGGTCACAAATTAACTCTCCTGTCAAAGCACAATAGAAGGAAGAGCTGCTAACCTACCGAAAATTCAAGAGTCGCATAAAGAAATATTGTTTTCGGAATGGGAAACATAGTTGATAAACGCAGAAAGGGCTACCTCCAGGGCTAGGTATATAATGAATAATGTGATTGAGCTGGTAAATGATGGTTTATATGGAGCCAATTTAATTTCCAATTGTTCCCCAGGTAATATTCCAAAGGCGAAAGTATTAGAAAATCAATGGAAGCAAGTTTTGGCCACCAAAGATGAACTCAACAGAATACAAAGGCTTAACTAGAATGTGTATTGGTCCTTTTTGGTCAAGTTGCACATCCAACAGATGACCATCAAATGCCTTGTTGATGCTATTGATCACATGATCCCCGAGCTTTCACATGCCACTTGCAGGGGATAACTACACTCCATGATGAGTCATCCTTCGGAAATGCAAAACATGCTTTCAATTTGTTGGTTGCGGATACAGGAGAAGAAATAGATGCGATGAATCTTTTAAAAGGTGATCGCAATACTATTTTTGCAATTCAAATCCTAGATTTTAATGTAGGAAGTTCCAACAACTCTCAATGATTTTTGTGAACAGTTTGTTTTAATATTATTATAAAAACCCTTTCAGGTTATTTTAGAAAGGGTCCTTAATTTGTACAAAAACTAGACTTGAGAAGTTGCACTTCTGCACTTCTTAATTTATTTTTATAAGCCATGGATCAAGGTTTCAGATTTTTGTGAAAGAAATTAAATCAAGACCTACATTTTTGTATCTCCTTGGAGTTTCCAGAATAAGAAGGTGGAACCAGAATGTTACTTATATAACGAGACTCAAATGCATTCGGTATTTCTATCACTATTCTTTTTGTCTTGTTTTTTATGTAATTAGCATTCCATTTAATTTGCCATTGTTGATGTATTCACATGCTTCAAGCAATTCTATATTGAGTCACTTTTGAATGATTTAGAATTGTTATATTAGAGATATATGTCAGCAATAAATATTATTATGTCATGCGATATGTTTTTAAAATTACTTTGTTTAATTTCTTAAACAAAGTAATCATTATTTAAATGCATCTTTCTATGGACAAGTAAACCATCTATATGATTATTTGTCTGCTAGGAATTATCAAAAATCACTTTTTTATAAGATTACCTGGGTTACATAGATATATTTGTATATTTTAGAGTTACATATTAAATCATCTATCATCTTTGTTATACATTTAAAACACTCAACCATCAAACCATACATTATTGGGAAACTGGTCCCATAATATCCAGTCGGAGCCACCATACCAAACAGAAAAGGAGTTGTACTAAGGTCCAGACTGGGTGGTTATCCCCAATGTTGGTGCTACGATTTTAGAGGCTTCAATATTTTTGGCACTAGAAGGAGGGCCTAACTGTGAATGGAGAGTAAATCTAAATCCACAGGCCTTTCTAAGAATAAAACTCCCTCACTATCTCCTCCAACTTATCCTTCGCATTCTAACTCTCCTATTCCTAAGAGAGAAGTTGAAAAGGATAATTCAACACCCACTGCTAAAATCCTAAACACACCAGACAATTCTTCTCCTGAACCCCCTGAAGTACAGTCTTTGATTCATAAACTCCAAGGGTTTTCAATATCCCAAGAAGAGTCTGAGTTATCCCAAGGTATTCTGACTTTGCAATATATCCCATCGCATCTGCTTACTAGGGAAAAGAGTGAAAAAATTGGTATTCCAATAGTTGAATTCTCTCTACCAAGTCAAAAAAGGGCTAGGAAGACACCATCAGAATCTAACAGTGAGACTTTATCCTCATTATCATCCATTCCATCCATACCATTGCAAGATCATCCATCCATTTCCCGACTTTAGATCATAATCCAAACAGGAACAGAAATTTCAACATCCTCTACCCAATCGCTTTCAACTACTTCTTCACCCTCTTCTACTGTTAGCTCAACGATGGCACATAATCAACCTCAACCAAGGCCATGGACCAACCCAAGAGCTGTCAGAATTCCTGCACCTTTGAGCCAATTGCTAGCACATCTTGAAAAATGGTTACCAAAATTTAATCCTGACATTGGCTTGTTAGCGGAAGAACATATAAAAAATTTCATGTTATCAATAAACTTGAATGGAGTAACAGAAGAAGATGCGGTTGTTAGACTATTTCCATACACTCTACAAGGAGCAGCAGGATCGTGGTACTTTTCATTACCACCAAGATCTATCAATAGCTGGGATGCTTTTCAAGAGCAATTTCTAACTAAATTTGGAGACGATAGGTCTACAACAACTCTGATTAATGATCTCTCCAATCTGAAATCTGAATCGAAGGAACCCATCAAAGACTTCAACTCATGCTTCAATAAACTGTTGGATAAAATTCCTGTGAAATCCAAGCCTAGTGAGGAAGTCCAGAATGAATGGTATATTTCTGTCTTTCCTTCAAGCATAGCCATCTTCGTTGATAGGGTTGCTAAACCAACATTAGCAGAAAATATGAAGGAAGCAATCGTTGTTGAAAAACGTATTCTTGCTTTGGAAAAGAAAAACACAATAGAAGAAAGGAAATCCAAAAAAGTTACCGTTAGAGATTATTCAAAGAAGAAAGCAGTCAAGGATCCATATGACATGGAAGGTTTACAAAAATTTCTTAAAACTATGTATAATGAAATGGCTGAAATAAAAAAGCAAGTAGCAGAGACTTCTATGAAAATACCTTTTAGGAACTTTAAAAGAAATCAGCCAACTGATCCTAAACCACCTAATGCTATATCTAATGTAGAATTTGATTTGGATGATGATGAAGATGAAGATAATGTTTTATCAACTGAAGAAACAGATGAAGGTGAAATAGTTGAATGTCATGGAATGTGGGACTTTATCTTACCCAACTCTGTTAATGAAAGTGAACAGGAAGCTATCCCAGTAAATACCAGAAGCAAAAGTATAGCAGAGCCTAAACAAGCAAATTCTAAGAAGAAAAACTCAAGTCCTATTACTAAAGACAAAGCTCCCACAAAAAAAACTCTAGTTGCGTCTCCCCACAATCAACCATCATCCTCCAATCCTCCCTCATCAACTAAAACGCTAGTAGTTTCAGACTCCATGGATTATAACATTATGGAAGACATGAAGAAGACTCGAGCAAATATTTCTTTGCGTGAACTTAGCAAGCTCAAACATCAGCAAAAGTTTCTACTCAAAGAATTAAATGCGATACCTTCTTCTCCTCTCCCAACTAGTGTATTATCCAAGGCTACTAGAGGATCAGGTAAGCCACCATATGATAAGGTAGATGCTACTGATGTTGTTTTAATTGGGGATAGGTCAAATTCTCATACTCCTTTTCTCTTGACTTATCAGATCTACAATAGATATTTGCACAGTTGTTTGATAGATATAGGGGCTTCATCAAATATAATGCCAGCCTCAGTTTGCTCCAAGTTAAATATTGAGCCCTAGAAGTCTGCAGTCCATATTGTTCAAATGAATCGAACTAAGGTACAAGTTTTAGGAGAGATAAATTTAGTTACTATCAGATTATCTACTGATCCTAGGGTTGTCAAAAGAATTGATATATTAATTGCTGACATCCCTAAGTTTTATGGTTTGATCCTTAGCAGAGATTGGTACAAAAAACTTCACAGTTATATTTCGACTGATTGGTCCCACATGTGGCTTCCCTATAATAGGAAACAAAATCAAATCAGAATAGATCGCGAAAAACATTTGACTCATACAGTAACTGAGTTTGAACAAGAAAATCAACCTGTAGCCTTCAATAATAACATGCTTGGAAATTATTCGACTGAGTCATTTTTTAGGAATTTTAATGCTCAACAATCTCCTTTTCCTGTTAATAGTGTCATCACAAATTGAAAATTTCTCCCATACTAATACCTCAAAGTGTGTTAGTGTTGTAGATGAACTTGTAAATAACACTGTAAATAAACCTTTATTTTGGTCTTTGTATTTTGATGGATCAAAATCCAATGATGGTGCAGGAGAAGGATGTATTTTAGTTAGTCCAGAAGGAGAAAAACCGATGTTGTCATGTAGATTAGAATTTGAGTGTACCAATAACACTGCGGAATATGAGGCATTGATTCAAGGGCTCTATAAAGCAATAGGCCTAGATATCCAATATCTGAAAGTATTTGGTGATTCAAAAATTTTCATTAAGCAAGTGAGAAATACTATCCATTGTCTCTCGGGTCATATTAAACATTATCAATCACTTGTTCAAGATCTCATAACTCATTTTCTGGAATTTGACATTTCTCCTATTCCTAGATCACAGAATGCAGTAGCCGATCTTTTGGCTAATGTTGCTTCTAAACTCCTTCCATCCAAGGATTATAGTCCAGATAGATTTTCTATTGAATTAATTTTTCGGCCATCTGTCCCAGATAATGTCACTAATTGGCACGTGTTTAATCATGATGAGGATATCTTAAATTTCTTGACTTTTGAAGGATCTTATGACGATCAGATTATGATGAAATTGATCATGATCTTCAATTAAAACAAAGACTTAATGAAAATTCTATTCCTAAATCTGTGGTCAAGCTAGAAGACCTTTATGATATTAAAGATATATTCAAAAAGGTCACTAATCCAAAACTTCAAAGTTATACTTTAAGGTTTGAATTAGTAAATCTCGGCACTGAGGCCATGCCACAAAATGTCAATCTAGGACTTGGACTTTCATCAGATGAAATATTTTCTTTCATCAGATTATTAAAGAAATACAAAAATGTTTTCACTTGGAATTACGAAGATATGAAAACTTATGGTACTTCCATCATTCAACACACAATTCCAATGATTTCTGATGAGAAACATGTACAATAGAAGTTAAGGAAAATTCACCCAAAATTTGAAAGTCAAATTAAAACAGAGTTGAATAAACTCCTTAAAGCCAAAATAACCTTTCCTGTTAGACATTCTAAATGGGTCTTAAACTTAGTACCAGTAAGAAAAAAGAATGGTGATATTAGGATTTGCATAGATTTTAGAAATCTCAACAAAGCATGTCAGAAGGATAATTTCCCATTACCAACAATGGAACAGATACTTCAATCAATAGCTGGCTCAGAGTTAATGTCTTTTCTTGATGGTTTTCCAGGATACAATCAGATACTGGCACATCTAGACGATAGATTAAAGACTACATTCAGGACTAAATGGGGAACCTATGCTTATCAAAAAATGCCTTTTGGTTTAATAAATGTTGGAGCTACTTTTCAAAGAGCCATGGATATAGACTTGAAATATTTAATCAAAAGGACAGTCATTCTTTACTTAGATGACATAACTGTCTATTCTAAGAAAAAGAGCAATCATCTACATGATTTAAAACAAATCTTTGAACGTTGCAAAAGATATGGGATTTATTTAAATCCCAAGAAATTGTTCTTTGCTCTTAATGAAGGTAAACTCTTAGGGTACATTGTATCCAAAAATGGCATATACATTGATCTGGATAAGATAAAAGAGATTTATGATATCCCTTTTCCACATAATAAGCAATTTATGCAATCATTTTTGGAACAGATAAATTTCATGAAGAGATTTGTTCCTGATTTTTCTCACATAGTTTTTCCCTTGCAATCCATGATTAAGAAAAATTCAGCCTTCAAATGGGGACATAACAAAAAAGACGCCTTTAAGTCGATTAAAAAAGCAATCATCAATTCTCCTGCATTAAATAATCTAAATTTTTCTAGTCATTTTATTTTGTATACTTTGTCCACTGAAACATCTTATGTTGTTGTTTTAACACAGATCAATGACCAGCAAGTAGAAGCACCCATATCTTTCTTTAGTTCTAATTCGCAAGGTGTTGAGCTCAACTATTCTGACGTTGAAAAACAAGCTATTTAAGTCTATCAAACACTTTAGACCATTCCTCCTAAAAACACACACTAAATTAATAGTCCCATTCTCTGCAGTGAGACAATTGTTAGTTCAAAGGGAAGTTGGAGAGAAGCGAGCTAACTGAGTAAAAACTTTACAAGAGTATGATATTGATATTAAACCAGTGAAAATTATTAGAGGGCCAGGTTTTTGCAGGTTATTGGCAAGAGCTTCCAGTATTCCAAATTATGAAGATTCAGATAATATTGCACAAGTAAACGAGATAAGTACCATTAATTCTGAATCTCAATATGTTGATTTGATATTTACTTGAAAAATGGATATGCTCCCCTTGAATTCATTTACAAAAACAAACGTGCCTTAATATTAAAATCCAAACACTTTGAAATCATTGATAATGTGTTATTCAGGAGAAACTATGATTCAATTTTACTAAGATGCCTTGAAAAACTGAAGCGCAAACGGTTTTGCAGGAATTGCATGATGGCCCAGCAGGTGGGAATTTTGGACGAGACAATACAACTCACAAAATACTACATGTTGGATATTATTGGCTGACTTTGTTTAGAGATTCCCGTGACTACGTAAGGAAATGCAAGATATGCCAAACTGCTAGTGGAAGACAAAGGAGACCAGCCTTTCCTTTACAACCAGTAAACATTGAGCAACCATTTTAACAGTGGGGACTTGATATTATAGGAGAGATTGTTCCACATCTTCCAAGCAACACAGATACATCCTCACGGCCGTGGACTACTTCACAAAGTGGGTAGAAGCAATTCCACTAAAGGTAGCCAATTTTGATGCAATTATTGAATTTATTGATCAGTTCATCATTACAAGGTTTGGTTTACCTAATGCGCTTATTTTTGATAATGCATCTTATTTTTCTGGAAATAGTATAGTTCAATTTTCTCTTAAGAGAGGTTTTAAGTTAAAATACTCTAAAAATTACTATCCTCAAGGAAATGGCTTAGCAGAGTCAACTAACAAGAACCTCATCAAGATTATTAAATGAACTGTTGATTAAAACCAAAAGAATTGGCATAAATCTTTAATATTTGCATTATGGGCAGATCACATAACTCAGAAGGCCTTAATAGGTACTTCTCTTTTTAACTTGGTGTATGGGAAATAAGTTGTAATACCACCAAATTTAGCACTCCCATCTCTGGCCCTAGTACAATTCATTGAAGAAATTCCTTCCTCCTCTATTCAATTGAGGTTTGATCAAACCCTTAAATTGGATGAGGAAAGAGAAAATGCCAAAATTACTCATGCTAAACATCAGTAGGTCATTAAATCTTCTTTTGAAATGGGACAAAGCACATGAAAACAAAGGTAAGCATACAAAATTTCAAAAGATGTGGCTTGGACCATTACAGATCGTTGAAAATATAGGCTCATCAACGTTTCTACTACAAGACTTATCAGGAAAGAGAGATTCTCTTCCTGTGAATGGGATTATCTTAAAGAAATTATTTTCTTAAGGAGGTAACCCCTTCTTACTTGTACATATTTTTTATGCAAGCTCGTTTCTTTTAGGAAATAATGTTGCAAATAGTCTACCATTGGCTTTTCACTATTGAAAATCTCTTTGAAAAAATATTGTGAATACTTGCTTTCAAAAAGTAGAAACTTTTAAGGAAATGATTACAGTGTTGGAAATTAGATAAGACATGAAACTCTGAGATCCCCTTTAAATTGTGAAATCTTCCAAACCTTGAAAAGACAGTAAATCATTTTAAGTTTTATCAGTTGAGAAAGGTTATTATAAAAAGGTAAAGGCTTTTTCTAGCTAAGCATCCACAACTCTAGAATTGTCATCCATAAACTCTTAAGGAGTAATTCATTCACCCCATCCACTAGGTTTATGATTTTTCAGAGTGTAATTCTAAAATATATCTAATTTAAAATATAAGAGGTCTCATGATGAGCCTGCTTACCATGATCATAGGGAACTAATTAAACTGACATTACCAATACTGCATACCAAAACAGGATAATGGCTTATAATCATAAAACAAGGGGTCCCTTTACAAGCCAACTTGTTCAGTTGAATTACAACCAGTGAATGGCATTGTCATCTTCTGGCTCTCAAACCAGGACAATGGCTTTTATCAAAAAAATAAAAAGTAAAAAATGAAAATACATGTAGATATATCTTTTTGGATTTAGCTTTAAAAAATTATACTTTTAGATGGATGGGAAAATGAATGATTAATGGTTAAAAGGTAACCTTGTCGAGACTTAGATGTTTGCTCGCAGCAGAGGCACTACCTGTGATAAAAGAGTAAATTTAAAAGCTAAGTTGGAAGAGCCCCTTACTTTATCTTTAACAGCCAATCAAAGCTTGAAGAAACCAAAAATGTTTTTATTTTATCATAAAGGTTTGTAAAAGAAATTGCAAAATTGATATTTTGTTTATTCAGAGTAAAATTTCTATCTAATCAATTCTTAGACAATTGTTTTTTTCCTCAATTGATTCTACTTAAGAAAGTTTTAGAAATTTCATTATTTTTCAGAGATAACTGGTTCTCCCAGTGAATCAGCAATTGTTTTTCTATACAAAAACCCACCATTTCAATTTCTATAAATAAAAGTCTTAAAATGCTAAATAAGAAATGGGCCCCCCTTTAGAATATAAATAAAAGCAATAAAACTTTTAAGTAAAGTAGATTTTCCTTAAAAGTCATATAAAAGTCGCTTTATGAATATTTAGGACTGTTGATCGCAAATCGCAATTCTTTAAAACCCATGAACATCCATTTGGAAAAGTGTGATGCGATAAGAGTCATAACAAAACCCTCATCGCGAAGTTTTTATCAAAGCAAGCACATCATTAATCTCAAGGAATGACTTATAGCGTTCCATTGAAACCTTGTGATGCGATAAGATTATCGCAATCACATACCATTGATTCATAGGGAAGCATCCAAAAAACTTCATTAAAAAATTGCAATGCGATATAAATATCGCATATTGCGCTCTCAATAAAAGCGAGTACTAAATACTATGAATACATGTGGTATAGGGATAAAGCAATTATAAAGAAAAAACGTGATTTTCCAAGTTTGAAACCTGTCGTCTCCCCATGCCAGCTCAACACTCATCGTAATCGCAACAATGCAAAGAAACCTTTTTTAGCGTGGTACTGGTAACTCCCGATTTGCGATATGATGGTTCTATAAATATTAAAATAATACAATCGCCAATCACAAATTGCAAGAGTCATGACACCTTTTCTAAAAAGGATCTTTATGAAACCTACAATATGACATGTATTACTTGAGCATTAAAGTTTCACATTATGAGATTACGGTACAAGCATTAAGCAGCAGTTATGGTTAAGTCCTTTAATGATTTCATCCGTGGTAGCTATGTACAATATAAGATCTTTTGCATCTAATGCGCATAACTGCTTGTAGTCTATAATTTGTGTATTATCTCCTCTCATGTTTTTTGCCTATTACGCTCCTCTTTCTCATTTTGCAATGTTGATCCAGAATCACACAGTTGGTCGATATGTCTATGAAATCTTGAAAGGAAAAGGCCCCCATTACAGTGGAAGAAGGACCAACAAAATTGGTATTAATTGCAGATACTACCTATCAAGGCCTTGGTAAAATCTCGTGGGAATGCATATATGCTTTACTTGAAGTAGAAAATCCAACGGAGATAGAAGAAGAAGCAACAGCTGATTGAACTAATCAAACAGAAAGCATGTTCAGTGATTTGGCCAGCTCCTTCCTCCATAGAATAGTAGCTCGAGCAAAATTTTTACCATATAATGATCTAGTGAGATGGGTAATCGAAAGTATTAATATAACAGATAGAGCTTTCTTCACAGCCGATGGGAGGATGTTCAAGACATTCAAACCTAAAGATGTCAAGAGAATGTATCAGTTGCCGGATCCCCAACGACACTACAAGAAATCATTCCTCGAAGCTTTCGCTTAGGAGAATGACATAGAGTTAGACCCTATCAAACAGTGGAGACATTTTCCTAACAAGCATAAACATGAATCCTCTGGTATGTACTCTGTGGACTCCTTAGCATCTCCATATTGTTATGTTGCTGCTATGGTATGTAGGCTCTTTGGAAGCCCCGATTCTGCTAGATTTCCTATAGAAATGGTTCCATGAATAGAAGCAGTAATGAACTCCTTTATTATGGATTGGGAAACCATTCTATCAAATAAAATGGCCAGTCAAATACTAGATTATAGAAGGAAAATATTTGTCACCACCAGAGTTGTGCCCCTATTCTATATCAGCACTTACATAATGGACACAATTTGTTTTAATTCCAACTTTCCCATCCTAGGTTGGAAATGGATTGTTTAGGATCCAACCCCCATTCATATTTATCATAAGTATTTATGTAAGTCTAACTACAAGAATCATTTATATAGGATTTGCCATGGATTTATTTTACCTGTCCATCAAGCCATCTTTAATAAACCCACTCCTCGGTTGTTTTACGAGGCTAGCATTGACTTAAATTCAATCGGCAGTTGGTTCGGGGAGGAGAAGTTCACTTATATTAGGGTTTTTGGTAGTATTACAGACCCTCATGTCCTTCCGCTCTACATTCTAGATAAGCTATTAGCGAGGGAAATAGCTTACGAGATAGTGTAAAAAGGAATGTCTAGAAACCTTAAAGATTCTAAGAAACAAGTATGGCCTCCATTTCCCCTTCGTTTTGGCACTTACACATTGCATGATTTTAAATATGCTGAGAAAGAAGAAGAGTAAACAAAGGATCTGAGTCTAGCAATTATTCCTAAAAGACAATATGATCCAAACAAGGTCACTTTCAATTTCACCAATCAGGTGAAAGTTAGTAAATTTATACATGAGAAGGATGAGTTTGATGACTTATTCACTTTAGCAGAGTTGTTCTCACAAGTAAGTCATATGGCAAGATTCAAATTGGGAGCTGAGAAGATGGACAAATTCATGGAATACGGGACACAGAGGTTACTAACAATACCTCTGGATTTATTAAATACTACCCGTATTGTTCAGCAAGTAGAGTACAGCGGGGAGTAGACTATTGAAGAGATTTTCGGGGAAGGTGAAATAGGCGGAAAGACCAGTGAACCCCTTAGCACAGATGTTCATATTGACCCCATATTATTAAAAGAATGGGAGCAATTTGATCAGTAGATCAAAAGCCAGAGTGACCCATAAAACATTACCACATTAGCATCGCTCGCAACACAATGGCCCACTATTTTTTATAGTACGATTGAAGTAACACCCAGTAAATACATAGCTCAAAAAGAGATTTAAATAATCCTTGAAATACTTTAGGAGAAATTACATTGAATATTGAGGAAATACCAACCTTGAATGTATTTTACAACCCAAAACATAGGGCTGTAGTCAAGAGGCAGAGGAATAAGAGGAAAATTGACCAGACGTCATCCACAACTTCTTAGTCTGAATTTATGAATATTATATGGAAGGAATCAAAGGTCAATCCTTCTGAGGATTTGACTAAGTTATCTCAATTTGCAGGGGCATACACAACCACTACAATTGATAAGGCAAATGAGGTTAACCAATTGTTCAAAGAGAAGGATCAAAGGATTAATCAACTTGAAGAAGAGGCAACAGTAGAACAACGGAAGATTAATCAGCTTGAGGAACAATTAGCAGAAGAAAAACAAAAGAACGAGAAGCTTGAGGTATAATTAAACCTGGAGAAACAGAAGATCGACCAGCATGCCATCCAAAAACAACAACAAATGTCTCAAGAGCTCTAACAACTTCAATTGACAAATCAACAAGAAATTAAGGCTAAAGAGGAGAAAATCACACAACTACAACTCTATATAAAATAGTTCAGATATTATCCCAAGGCTGAGGAATTTAAAAAGGAAGCCCTAGAGGCAAACAAAGCCTTATCTCAAGAGTTGAATCTACTTTGCCATAAAATATCTCTTATCGACCCATTATGCATCATAACTACATCACTGATCGATCAAGAAGTTAATACCAAATTAGAATTTGAGGATGCAGATGATAAAGTCACAAATTACCTCTCTTGGCAAAGCACAATAGAAGGAAGAGTTGCTAACCTACCGAAAATTCAAGAGTCGCATAAAGAAATATTGCTTTCGGAATGGGAGACACAGTTGATAAAGGCAGAAAGGGCTACCTCTAGGGCTAGGTCTATAATTAACAATGTGATTGAGCTGGTAAATGATGGTTTGTATGTAGATAATTTAATTTCCAATTGTTCCCCGGGTAATCTTCCAAAGGCAAAAGTATTAGAAAATCAATGGAAGCAAGATTGGCCACCAAAGATGAACAACTCAACAGAATACAAAGCCTTAACTGGGATGCGTATTGGTCCTTTTTGGTCAAGCCGCACAGCCAATAGATGACACTTGTCCATATAAATATGCCACTTACACGGGATAACTACACTCCAGGATGAGTCATCCTCTGGAAATTCAAAACATGCTTTCAATTTGTCAGTTGCGGATACAGGAGAAGAAATAGATGCAATGAATCGTTTCAAAGGTGATGACAATACTATTTTTGCAATTAATATCCCAGATTTTAATGTAGGCAGTTCCAACAACTCTCAACATCTTTTGTGAACATTTTGTTTTAATGTTATTATAAAAACCCTTTTAGGTTATTTTAGAAAGGGTCCTCATTTTGTACAAAAAACTAGACTTGAGAAGTTGTACTTCTGCACTTCTTAATTTATTTTTATAAGTCGTGGATCAAGGTTTCAGATTTTTGTGAAAGAAATTCAATCAAGACCTGCAATTTTGTATCTCCTTGGAGTTTTCAGAATAAGAAGGTGGAACCAGAATGTTACTTATATAACGAGACTCAAATGCATTCAATATTTCTATCATTGTTCTTTTTGTCTTGTTCTTTATGTAATTAGCATTCCATTTAATTTGCTATTGTTGATGTATTCACATGCTTCAAGAAATTCTATATTGAGTCACTTCTAAATGATTTAGAATTGTTATATTAGAGATATATGTCAGCAATAAATATTATTATGTCATGCGATATGTTTTTATAATTACTTTGTTTAATTTCTTAAACAAAGTAATCATTATTTAAATGCATCTTTCTATGGACAAGTAAACCATCTATATGATTATTTGTCTGCTAGGAATTATCAAAAATCACATTGTTATAAGATTATCGAGGTTACATAGATATATTTGTATATTTTAGAGTTATATATTAAATCATCTATCATCTTTGTTATACATTTAAAACACTCACCCATCAAACCATACATTATTGGGAAACTGGTCCCATAATATCCAGTCGGAGCCACCATACCAAACGGAAAAGGAGTTGTACTAAGGTCCGGACTGGGTGGTTATCCCCAATGTTGGTGCTATGATTTTAGAGGCTTCAACACTTACTTCAAATGATGAAGTATTTATACAAATTCTAAACTAAAATATCTTGTTAAAAATCTCAAGATCTTTTTACAAATATCTTAAACTGTTTTGCATAAATAGAAATGAAATGTAGGACATTAAAAACTAATGTATCTAGTTGGCACTATCATTATGGATTTTTGTTGACATTGAAGAGAAATTCGAATTTGATTGCAACTCTTAGCTGATGAGGTGGCTAACTATCTTTGAACATTTTCCTCCCAAAATCCTGCAAAATAGGGTCCAATCATCCCTTTTTATATCTCAATCCAAGATAGATTAGTAAAAAGTGAGAGAGGTTATTGTCGATAAATATATTCTTGACATAAACCTCTCTCAGTTTCCCAAAATTCAGCTCCATAATTTCCCAATAGTCTCTGCAAAAAGGTGATTGAAACAGGACTTTGCACAGTCTGAAACATAGGCTGTAAAGATGTACATGTATCTTTCAGTTTATAATAGCTGTGTAAAATTTGAAGTAGGTTATTATACTTTGGCATCTTAGGAACACAAACCGTGTCCGATTTCTAAATATTCATCTCGAATTTCCCATAATACGTTCTGTAAAAGCATGACTAAATAGGAAAATTTGGGAAAATATGTCTGCAAAGCTTCATCTGTATATCCCAAACCATAATAGTTGTTAGAAAAATGAGAGAGGTTTTTGTACATGAGGATGTTGAAAAAAAAACCTTTTTCAGTTTTTGAAAATTCATCGTCATTGGTTTGAAAACCATGTCTTAAATCAATGTGGTGTGTAGGAAAAAGCATAATTTCAACTAATCATGAGATAGATGAATGACGTGGATGCGGGAGGTGACATGGTAGTTGGTGAATGGGGGGTAACATAACCAGGAGTGCATGGGAAAAGGTCAAGGGAGGTAGATGGAGTGTAGGTGAGTGATTTTTTTTTACTAGGGCTACCATTAGTGAGTAAATTTTTTAATGAGGACCTAGGTGGAATGACAAAAAATTCCGAGCGAGACCCTAATATGAATATGAAAAGAGGAGTTTGGATCACTAATGGAAGTATGAAAATATTGACACTAACATTACAAATTAAACTTTTCTACCAAAAAAAAACTATTCTTTGATAAAAATACTAAAGAAAAGTGTGTTGGCCATACACTAATTTTTGGAGCTTTTCATTCCCTAACAATGGAGATCGACAACACTAACACTAAGTGGAATAGTTTCGAAGGTGGTTTGTCTTAAAATAGGAGAGATAAAGGTGCTAACATAAAAATTAAATAGTTTTGAAGTTCCATGATGGAAGAGTTTTAAGGTCCTTGTGCTCTAAAATGGAATATTTTTTAAGTCCATATCCTCCTAAAGAAGTGAGAACAAGAGTTTCGAAGAGATCTTACTAAATAAAGAGTGTGTTGTCACTGTGACAATGACCATCCATTTTTTTTTCCTATGTCAATTTTGGAGCCTACGATGGCTATTGTTTCAAGCCCCCTTGAGTCAACATGTAGTTTGATTTGATATTTATTTGTTTTATCCTGGTGTTGCATCCTCCTAAATCAATGTTTCCTAAGCATCATCACATAAAAATTAGAAGCACTTGAGTTAGTAAGTCTATGGTTAGCTGAACTCACAATTTTTTTTTACTTAGAGACTTTCCTTCTTACCATGTACACACTCAAAAAGCATGAAAAAGAAAGAAAAAGCAAGAAAAACACTCAGAAAAGAAAAATCGCATTCCAAGTTGGTGGACATGCGCTCAACTTGAGTGCACTCCTTTGACCTAAAGGCGTGTTCCCTCCTTAAGTGCACTACTTCATGATGAACAGATGCGCCCTCCATGAGTGCACTTCTTTGTGTCAAAGGCATGTGCCCTTCTTGAGGCATGCATGAGCTAACCTTGTGGCATGTGGGCACATTCCTAGAAAATAGGATCCCACTTAAATTATTTAACTAACCCTTTCATGCATCGATAAGTGGAACTCATGCATGAATCAATTTTTCATGTAGATATTTAAATCAACCCATTTAATCATTCTTCTTGCATAATAATTCCATCTAAGTTAGGCGCACAATTGGGAATCAAGAGTCTCTTCATCAACCAGTGTTGCAAGTAAGTATTGCATGTCAAATCTTTCAATTTCATTTCATGATTTCTTTGTCATTGTTGTTCTTCTTGCTATTGATCCTTCATTTTTCAGTTTCTTTTCTAGCGTTTATATCAAATCTTCATGTTTCAAGTGTTAATATGTTGTCGCGGGCATTAACTCTTCACCTTCTTAAAATCTTTCATATTGCACCATACATGCGACAACAACTATGAATACTTGTAGACCTTTTCCTCATATTTTCATCAAATCTTACTTCTCAAACTTGCTTCCAAGCCTCCAATAGGTAGAGCGCACTTCCTGAGCTCGAAGCCTGATCAACCTTGAAATTTGTGCCATCTTAAACCAAGTTTTCCTCGTGAGTGCACTTCTTCGCCATGAAGAACTATGCCCTCTTTTGAGTGCATGAGCGCGTCACGAAGACACAAATCATCATTCCTTCATCCCTTCGACATGAGATAGTGTGCCCTCCTTTTCCTTGAGTGAATGGGTGCATTGTGAAGGCTCGAAGCCATGAATACCTCTTCCTTCATCCTTTCTGAGTGTGACAATGTGCGCTTCCTGTCTCTTTATGTGCATGAGCATATAGGGAAGACCTGAAAGCCCATCAACTCCCCCCTTCAACCCTTCAGAGTGCGCCACTGTACCCTATATGGTTTTTCCTACTTGCTTGAGTGGATGAGCACGTTGAAAAGCTTGGAATGGCCCTGATCATGCCTTCATGATTTGAAAGTGCACCCTCCTAGTTTGCATGCCCATTTTCTCATGCATGCAAGTGATTTTACACCGTCATTTATAGATTTTCATGTTTTATAATATGTAGTGACTCTTTGCATGTGATTTACAAGTATTGTTGCATAGTTCGGAGGTTTTAAGCTGATATTGTCACTATGAATGTGTTTCCCCAAGAAGGTGCTTGTGCTACAATTGTTGTTACTCTACCGTCATCTGTTGGATCCTTGTCACCTCGCAAAATGGCCTATAAATAAATATAAGAAGCAAGTGTTGATGATCATGTAGAAGTGACAAAGCCAAACATCCCCATATATGTAGATACACAATGGTTTATCAAAAAAGACACAGAGATCACATGGAGCAAGATATATAATACATTCATGCAAGAAACAAATTCTGAGGACTTAGTCGAAGATGTGCATGCATACATAGACATTAAGAAGTCTAAGATACGCAGGATCACATGCAGGTTCTCGGTCATCCCATGTGTGGAGGTGATTTAATGGATCATTATACATATGGATGACTCTCACCTTGTGCTTCATAGTGAGAGTGGTGGTTAGCTGTATTACAGTGAAGACATTCAGACATATTATAAGTGCTTAAGCCCAATGAATATGCAAAGGATAACTTCTACATGAGATGGGATGCCCTCGACATAGGTGATGTTATCAAATATTGAGGTTGATAACTTGCTAAGTTTCACCATCACCCATATGAAGTATATCTGACAAACATTCTCAGATATTTGTATCAGTACTTGATAGCCATGTATTATCGGTTGTATGGGTGTAAGAATGTTGAAGTGTTCGAGGAGAATTGGATATACACGCTTAATATAATGGTGACCCATGGTAGAGATTTCAATTAGGAAGATATATTATCATATGCATTGTAGCATCAAGTGGGGTAGGCCAAAGCATCTTTACGGGTGAACCAAGCATCATAATTCTACATGTATACATTTCTCTTAGACGGAATCTGTGCATAGTATGCGTTCTCGGGAATGAACTGGAATTGGACCCCTGAGAAGAAGTTCCCAATTTACTTTCACTGCAGAGTGTTATTCAAAGCAAGATTCAGAGGCGTATATGAAAAATTGGTTGAACACTTCTTAGTAGTTATCTTTCACATGATATTTGAGATTGATCTTCCTTGCATGAGAAATCAGGTAAAGGAGTCATTATGAGATATCACAAACAGGTTTGAAGCTCTCCAGGGTACATACATCAGGTTCTTCATTTTTTAGATATCCCCTCATCTTATGCCATGATATGTGACCAACAAGGTGGCCATGCAAGAAGTTTCACATCAGTTGGACAAGGGATTGTCATGAACTATTCACAGGAGGAAGAAAGCCTCTTAGCCTATCTTTCCATTTAGGATCAAAATATATGAGTTAAAAATTCATAAAGTGACAAAAACAAAGATAAAGGAGTTGTACCGCCTACACTTCACCACTAAATACTTCCATAGATAGGATCCCAAGTGAATTATTAGGAAAAATTTTCAAAGGATTGGTCACAATACAAGGTACTCATCGATGTCCACAACGAAAAATGAGAAGATAAAGAAATAATGCAATGCCATAATAAAGACACATCTAAAAATAGAGGCTAGTTCACCCCATGATCCACCAACTCAGGACTTTCAAGTGTAGGAAGAGGAGGAGATAACGCCTCAAGAAAATAAAGTAGTTCCTAAGTGTTGGTCGATAAAAGGTGCCTTTTCAAACTCCTAATTATCCTCACATTAATTGTGAATCCAGGCAAGTCTTCTTATTTCAAGAGTGTACACAGTATGTGGCATCTATTTAACTCAGAGAGTAATGCTTCTAAATTGCAGTATAGATCTTTTAAATACAAGAGTAAATGGATGCATCTAGTAAATTCCAATTGTAATTAAAGAATACCCAATCCTTTAACTAAATCAGATCTTACATCCACCAAAGTTACATCAACATCAGTTGAGAGTGCAGTAGTGATAACTCATCCCTATTTAACTAATTTAATCTAAATCAAACCCAATCCTCAATAATTAATCTAAACAACAAATGAATATTGATATGAGAGTTTCAATAGCAATAGTTAATACTCTTTACAGTTGATTATATAAAGTGGAATATTTATTTGAGAAACCTGATCTGAAATGAAAGCAAATTAAATCAATGACAATCTTGCAGTTTATATAAAATAAAGAGATTTTGTCAATAGTAGAAAATGATAAACATCGTAGTGATAAAATCATAGAAAGTGAGAATACTATCAAACCATCACACTTGCGAGAATTGGAAATGTATGACACAGGTAGAGTAGTTGAATCCACCAGAGGCCGGGCCCTGAGCCACTAGCAAAACACTACTAAGTTACTTCAAGAAACATGAGGGAACAACAACTTTACTTATATATTAATCATCAAACTAAATGAGCATTACAATATATTCATGTTCTTCTCGACATCGAGAGTCTATGAATACAATTACATTTATAATAATACAGAAATTCCTCCCCCTTTCTTGTTACAAAAACCTTTGTTTTATAATCAGAAAGGGTACAAAGATAAGTGATAAAAGCGATCCCTCAAGATCTCTCAATCCTGAGGGATTCACAATAGTTTTCCATCTTCAAACATTATTTCCTTTCTTGCGTTGATCCTATTGATTTGCTTTTGGGCGTATCTGCAATCACCACGTTCCTTCCTTAGCATGTCGATGTTTGCTATTTCTTGACAAGGAACATCATTTGTCCCTTTTATGTTTTCCTACAGAAAGGAAGGTAATAATTAGCCAAAGCGTAGCTGTAGATAATTTCTGTATTTCTTACCGTAATTCCTTAATATATTAGCGCATTGAGATATAGAAAGGATAAGAATAAAGGAAAAGGATAATAAGTTAATAGTAAATGCATACCTTTTCCATGACCCAACATACTCTCCTGCTTACCCTTTTTCATGTCCTCATGAAAACCATGTAGTTCGTATGCAAAGCAGTCAAGGAATAATCTGGAGAAGGAATGTCGTAAAGAAGTTGGAAACCATGATTCTTGGCCAAGAGCTCAAAGATGTGCCCTATTTGTCCTTCAGGTAGTTCATATATAGCCTTGTACCACTCATCAAGATACCAATTAATAGGGCTGCAGAACCGACAACCTAGCCAATAAGGACCACCTTCTCTTAAGATGAGATTACTATAAGTGACATAGCGTTCTGCAGCTAGTTTAAAATTTTTATAATTAAATGGCTCTCTATTCTGTACATTGTTATTGGAAACTATCCATCTGAACTTGGCTGCGACCAAGGATATTTCCTGAATGGAGAGTAAGTATTCCACTCCCTTTTGGACAATTTCTTTCTGAATAGGCCCCAGAATTTTGATTACTCCTTCCCTCTTCATCAAACTTTTGTGATTGGCCAGCATTTGTAACGAGTGTTTTGGTTCACCTCTAGCCCAAAGGTTCAGTCCATTTCCTGCCTTTGGAACATGTTATGAGCCTTGAACCATTTCAATTGATCAACAACGAATGAAATAAAAGCTTGAAATTGCACATCCCCCACAAAAGGATGTGTTCTTTTCAGTTTCTTCCTCTAATACAAAATTATGTAAATAAAATTCACACAACAATCTCTGAACTTTTACCCCATGATGTTTGCAACAGTTTATGAAATCCTCAATTGTTTTTAATTCTATAGGTTTTCTAGCCCTGATGGCTTTGATTTTCAACTGCAAGTATCTTTCTAGCAAAAATAAGGCATAATTGTTGGCAGGGGATCTACATGCCAAGACACCAGAGTACAGTGATCAAATAGTATCCATTTGACTCATGACCTTCTCTAATCTGAGCTTCATTTTCTCAATTCTTTCCTCTACCTTTCTGTATTTATCAAAGGTCTCACTTTTTGATGTATTCATATCCCGAAGTTGCTTTTGTAATTCCTGGTATTTTTGTTGGGAGACAGTTTCCAACTCAAGCCATTCTATGGTAAGTCGAGCCTTGCCTAAATTTTCTCAAAGATTCACTATCTTGGGGTTGCTACTCGTTATGATATCTTTGGCTTGAGTATTTGTCTATGTACTCCTGTTGTGAGAATGGATGTCTATTGTTTGCATTTCTTTGTTGTGGGAGGCCCAAGCCTCTGTCTGGGTAGCTGTGCTGTAGGAGGGTACCATCTCTGTCTGAATGGATAAGTCATGAGAAAGTATAGCCTCTATTTGTCTAGCTGCTTCTGCCAAAATTGCATGCTGTTATCTAAAAATTTTAGTGAGTATGGGCTCAATTTGAGTCCCATAGCTTTTGTTTTATGTAATTCAGTTTGGACGGTTGCGTTTATTGTTTCTGGGGTTTTGTCTGGAACCTTCCTTGCTGCTATCTTTCTTATTTTTCGGCTGAGCCTTCTTTCTAATTTCTGTAGCCTCTGTTGTTCCTTCCTATTTTTTAATTTTGTTTTTCTGCTTTCTAGGAGGAACAATTGTTCTGCTAATGGTCTCTACTCCTAACGAGCTCGGTTGCTCATCCTGGTTTTGTTCTTCAAGAACTGTGTCCACTCCCTGGTTTGTTTCTATTTCTCCTGTTTGGCCTACATTCTCTGCATCTAGGCCTTCCTGACTAGGTTCTTCTGGAGGCATATCACCAAGTTGGTTTACTTCTTCCTGAGTGGTATCTGCCCTTGTTTCTGCTTCACAGTTTATGTTTTCTAATATAATTCTATCGTGGCCAGAGTTCTTTGTAGATTAGGTTGCTCCAATGTTCAAATTGAGCGGGCTTTCGGGTTGTATTAAGTCATTCATATTGACCAAAATTTGGGCCAATTCAATATCATGCAGTAAATCACCTGGGGGGCTTGATGTTGAGGGAATTTCTGATTCATCTCTTTCTTATTTTTCAGAATGCCTTGATTCTTCCTCATGGTTCGACTCAGGATTCTCTTGGCCTTCTATCTTTAATTGTTGTTCACTTCCCGAGCTAGATAATTCTATGGGCTGGCTGATACTGTCTTGGGGGTTTTCAGCTACTTCTAAATTTGTCCTCACCCTAGTGGAATGTCTACGCTTTTGAGGAGTGGTTGTTGTAAGGGTAGTCCTTTTCTTTTTCAGAACAGGGTTAGGTGCAGGCTCAGCTAGGCCCCCTTCAATGGAAAATACTAATTCCTCCCAACTTGATTGCTACTAGGCAAGGTTGTAACTCACTATCAGCCTACTCAAGCAGTGGTGGCTCACGACTGTTTCTACATGCTGAGATTTTTTTATGCTTTTAGTGGTGTCATGCAACAGAAAATTAAAATACGCATTCAAATTCACAGAAAATTTTTGTTTTAGAACAACTAGGAGTTTAAGTTGATGCGGCCTTACCATGTCTTTTCGCCCGTCACATGTGATGTAGTTCTGGATGACTCTAGCTTGTTCTGCCCACGGTTCTCCAAGGGATGACGGTCGAACTCCTTTGAGTTTGACGATTGGGTCTACTATTAATGACTTGGGTAATAACACAGAAGCGTAGCGTTCGGCCCCTGAGTAGGGCTGCGCGAAGCCATTATACTAGGTTGCGAGGTGCTGGAAATTGTGAGAGGTGACATGAGTGCAGGATCGAACCGTGGACCACTTGAACTCAACAGACATATCCAGGGTGTGGAAACCTAGTTCTAGCACCCTCCCATACTACTTCGGGTGATACCTTAGTCCACGCTCCACGAACTGTTGCCAAAAGGGCAAGTAGTACCGAGATTTGTTTGGTTAACTTAACTCTAAACCTAGTTCAGGCCCCAATAAGCCAACAAATAGTTCCATTGCTAGGACCGGGATCTGCATAAGAGATGTTTGATGTCGTGTCACTAGAACCCGACAAAGAAATAAATTGAAGAGTGGTTGGACAGAAAGATTCACGAGTTTGCAGCGTAGGAAAATAGGAATCCGTGGTTATCAAAGGAAGAGTGGTTAGATTGCTACTTATGTACGGAAATCCACGAAATTTCCTTTGCATCCTTCCCCTCTGAGTTGTACGAGTGGATCGTGAAGCTAGCAGACAGTCAAGGAAGGTGTAGGCTTCACAAACCTATTGTGTGGACTCCAGAGTTGGTGAGCAAACTGGAAGCATCACAAGATAAGTTCGTGCATGTTGTGGACCATTGGCTCGATTGAATTATAGGAGGGTTTATCATTAAGTTCACGATAGATACGTCAGTCAGCTATAGAGAGGTGGAACGACGCTTCCTCAAAGGATCACGAGGTAAGCACGTTAAATATTTGAACACTTGGATTAAAATGCTACTGTGTGAAAAGCTAGTTATGCAAATAAATTGATGTTTGGGGCTACGTGGAGTGGGAGGATCTACAGAAACGAAGATAGCACAGAATTAGAGTCTAGTCCCTTGATTTCACCTCTGCGGGAAAGTGAGGAAGAGCTCACGAAAGTTTCACAAAGAAGTGCGATCATTCTGATAAAGCAGCGAATTCTGTGCATACCACCCCCACGTACACCACCACCAGTTTCACCATCCTCACCCCCGTCTTCGCCCACACCACCTCTGCCACCACCATAGTTCAATATGGCAATCATGATAAACTTGTCGATGTTTAAAGGGGTAGGGAACGAAGATCTGGACCAGTTTTGGTTTGTGGTAAAGGTTGTATGGGAAGCACAGGGAATTACAGATGATAATATAAAGAAAGAAACGCTAATTAGTGCCTTGCAGGATCGTGCACTGACGTGATACATTAAGTATTCCAATGACAATCCAAATGCAGGGATTGTGGATATCCAAGCTGCGCTAAACAGGGAATTAGCAGGCCAAAATCAGAGACACAGTCAATTATTGGATTTAAGGAGATCGCGATGATTCTAGGCAAGACCCCCTAGGAGCTAGATCAGAGGCTGAAGTGTATGATTCGTGAAGCCACTATGGCCTTGACGGATGGACAACACCATGCATGGTTTGTAGTGTCACTAATGCCGCATCTAAGGAATGCATCATCATAGCAGAAGCTATCCACTCAGGCCAAGGCCTTGGAGATCACATTGAGACTGCATGAGACCCTGATACAAGATCCTAACCTGGGAGTCCAACAGATCCACACGTAGTTCAAAAACTTGTGCCTTGAAATGCAGATTTTGAAAAAATACAGGACGGCTCGCATAGAAGCGCGCGAGGAGGTATGGTGCGTAAAGTGCAAAGGATAGGGACATGACAAGGACCATTGTCCAGTATTCGTGAACTACCTAGCGGGAGGAGGGCCAAAGCCATTGAGGCCAGAGGCACAAGCAGGATCGAGCTTGACACATGCATTATGGTGTGCGATTTGTCAGATAGGAGGGAAGTATGCTACAGATAATTGCCATCTATTACAGAAGTATACGTAGAGTTCCCAACAGTTGTTCTGTAATTTCTGCAAGTCGGTAGGCCACGATGAGTGTACCTGTATAAGTTATGAACTGATGATGGACTGGACTCCTACCTACAGAGTTCAGACCAAAACATGGGCCCTCGATCAAAATGCAGGGATGGCGCGCACAGGATTTCAGGGGCGCGGACAAGGTCGAGGTGGAATGGGACCAGGAAGAGGTCGCAAACAGCTAATCTGTTACAATTGCGGAGGGCTAGGGCATTACGCCCATGATTGTACAAATATGATGAGACCATCATGCTTATATTATATCCAGTTTGATCATGAGATGGAGGATTGTCCCACGCTGATAGTGAGGTTGCGTGATAAAGGAGCACTCCAACCTCCCTCGACTTAGAACCTACAAATTATGAGGTCTGAGCCACGCGAGGAAGACCCGAATGTAAATATCGTACTCCAAGGTGGTATTACGACAGGAGATGACAAAGGCACGTAGCCCAAAGATATTGCTTGGGGTCGCAAGGCTCCAATAAAGGAACCAGTCTTTGATTTGGATCGCGCTAAGGAGACATTCATGTAAGCTAAGAAGAGCTTCGTGGAGGCCTCCACTTCAGGTAGTAAAAACAAAATGTAACTGGAAATGGACCCATCAATGCTCACTACCTTTTTGGAGACATGCATGAAGCTGCTGCGTGACAGAAAAGCTATGAAGGGACTATAAGAACTCATCACTAGATGTGTTGGGATCGCACCAGGAGAACCACACGTAGTTCGAAAGCTCGGAAAGCACACAACACGAATAGGGAGAGAGATGAGATTGACCGCACAGATCAAGGAATATGAAATGGACTGAGTGATTTTGGATCTAGGATCGGACGTGAACACCCTGCCAAAGCAAACATGGGAGTGCATGAGCAGGCTCACGTTGAAATGGTCTCTTATTCAATTGTGAATGGCGAACCAGCAAAAGATCCTACCCATGGGAAGATTGCAAGGAATAACAATGGATATCGAAGGTGCAAGCGTGCTTGCAGATTTCGAAGTGATAGAGATTGTTTATGATAGCAATCCCTATCCTGCACTACTAGGAATAGATTGGGCCATTGACATGAATGGAGTGATAAATTTGAAGAAGCAAAAGATGATTTTCGAGAAAAAGTCACTACGCGTAGTGGTACCTTTAGACCCTGCAGAAAAATCGCACTACACAGAGCCAGTGCGCGACTACGATAGGATCCCAACAGCAAATGGTAGGATTCTGTGGGAGTTTGAAAGCTCCTACACCTCAGATTCGGACAAGGAGATAGAACGATGGCAGAATTGGTTACACGAGGTAACCATGCGCAACTTCAACATAAAGACAAGGATGTTGCATTACGTGGCAATAGAGGTAAGAGATCTGCCTATGTATGACAGGTTGAGCAAGGTGGATGATTTCCTGAACAAACTTGAAAGAGAAGTACCATAACAGCAGCGTTTCGACGCTCTAAAATGGGCACTGCGTGCTACACTCGCAAGATGGTGGGGTATGCATCAAAGAAGTTTTAAGGGCTGGCGCAAATGCAGAAGGATGATGCTCAGGTAGTTTTGGAAGCCTCAGATGTGGATGAAAGCTAGGTATGACGGAAGAAATAGCCTGTGCACCCACCTCTCCAAATGGGTACATGCATATGGTGTGCAACCTGCACGAACGCACACCATCCTTGTGATAGGAAACACGGCCAACAAGCAGGAGTGGGCAAGAGGATGTGCAAACAATGACTATGAAGTATGATAAGACCAAGTGCGCTGAAGAGGATCCACGTGGAAGCCTTTAACAAAGTATGCGAAGTACTGAACATGGTCCACCATGTGAAACGCACTGACTGGGAACTACACATACCAGCGGTTCTATGGGCTTATAGGACCATGCGCAAAACCTTGACTACGCAGGCACTTCCAAAGCTGAAGTATGAAGCAGATGTTGTAATCCCTATGGAAAATGCGAAGCCTAGACCACACATAGTAGCACCCATAGATACGCTGGTTTGTGAAGCCCGAGAAGGAGGGATCACACAGCCTCAAGGAACAAAACACATGGGACTTAAGGTACCTGTGTCGGTGGTCGCACTGGCCGAGTAGTGCGTGGAGGGGGTCCAATTTAACTTGTCTGAATTCCTCTGCACAAAATTCTTAGAGAATTGTAGCGAAGCCCTAGAGCAAGGTAAAACCTTCCACTGTGCATGGTTGTTGTTGTCCATAGTGCTCATGGCAGGGGAATTGCCGGAGGACAGTCAATTCCCCATAATTGACAGAGAATTACCGGAGGTCGTGAAGTAAGCTTTGCTTTGGGCCACGAAGGACGCTACAAGGATACGTGACAATAATATCTTCTGGGTGCTCATGGAGATGAACATCTACATGTGGATCAACCGTAATCCGTGCTTGTCACCCACGGCGTACAACAGTCTGCAGAGTTTTGCAGAATTTAAGATAGACATGCATAACGTATATATCAGCGCGTGAAAGGATCCAACGAAGCAGTGGACAAAGCTACCCTTTGTAGCCACTGATGTCTCCATCTTCACTATCTTGGAGGCATGACCTCCAGAATGGTACGCCCCAAATCTTCCAGAACCTAAGAGAGCGGTAGCACAGAAGAAGAAAGACGATGCCAAGTTGCACATCATATAGTTGGCTGAGAAAAGGCGGAAGGAAACAGCAGTAGCCGAGGTGCGAGCAGCACGGGAAGTTGCACAGAAGGCAATAGCAGTAGCAGCAGCACATGAAGCAACCGCGAAGGTGGTCGAGGGTCAAACAACACCTTCGCAAGGGCAGGCAGCAGAGGAAGCAAAAATAGAATAAGGAAGTGCGGACCCACGGACTGCGTCCACACAGTTGAAGCGCCAACACCCGGTAGAGCGAGTAGTATCAAGGAAGAAGGTCAAGGCCTCGAAATTGTCCACTGACCCGAGCACCCTAACTAAGGGTGATCTACATGACATCGGCAAGATGGTGCATGATGTCACCAATGAGGCTCTTCAGGATTTTACGCAGGAGCACTAGACTGTGTTGGGGGCCCTTAGAGCATAGTTGTAGGAGTTACAGGTGTGCCCCCCTCAAGTTGGTACCCTTTCAACCAACCTCGCAGTCAGATCCACGGCAGTGGAGCAGATGGTGCACGTGTGGATGATGAACACAACAGTGTTGCCAGAAGAGGCTCTAGTGACATCAAATGAGGACGAAATGCTTTTGGTTAGCACGATGAAAGGCCTCGATGTTAATCTAGCTACCCTTCCACGCGAGACACTATATATATTGCAGGATGGGATAACAGCAAAGCTGCGCGCTAGGGAGAGTGGTGTGCTCCAAGTCCTCCACGAGCAGTAGATAAATCTGGAACAACTCATCTTGCAGCGCAACTAATTGGTGTCGCAAAATCAACCGCTGGTGCAGGTGATAGTCGATGCTTGCCAAAGTGTCCTAGAGCTGGCCATCCCAGCAAATCTACTAGCGGAAGTGCGGATCCATAGGTTAGTAGCAGAAGTCCGTGAGGCCAGGGAAGAGATAACAAAGGTTTAGCTGGAGCTGAATCTTCAGATCTCTGAGCTATAGTTAAAGGTGCAGCCATCCACTCCCCCGGAAGTTAGAGAACTGTGCACTAGCGCTATCACAGCGGGATTGAAGGAAATCGGAGGTGCAGTGCGAGACTACACCAGCATGTTGGAAGAAGCACTTGAGGTCCTCACAACTCTGCAGGAGGACCCCAACATCCAACGCTTAGAGGCGGAGGCGTGAGAACTCCAACAACAATATGACAGTGTCTGAGGAACTGCGCAGACAGTGGTCCTCACCCAACGGCTTGCGAGGATGCAGCAGGCTAAGGCACTGAAGGAGCAGGTGGATGCGCCATGACATAAGGAGGCAATTCTAAAAGCGTGCGTCCAGCCTTAGATCGATGAGACCTTCACCATCACAGTAGACATTGAAGGCAAGATCGTAAACATACAAGGGATGCACACTGTGATGAAGAGAAGCACCCCAGACACAGAGGTCTCGGAACAGTGCATGCAGTAGATCCAGCAAGCAGCAACTCAGTGCACTGCTGACCTCTGCGCAGTTCGAGAATAATTGGGGGACTTCGTGCAAAGATCACTACGGTGATAGAGTGACTCGAGGGTGAGTCACAATGTTTGCTTTGGGGGCCTGTTGGGCATGAATCCCCCCCAAGGCATGTTTTGGGGCTCAAATCCCAAGTTGTGACCCAATATTGTTGTAAAGACTCTGCGAATTGTGGGCATGGAGCGCGAAATGTATGATAGAGTCACAGGGTTTTCCACCCTAGTTTTGTAATGTAATGTCAGTTGGATAGACCTACCCATGGTCCGCGGACCATGGGATTGTATATAAAGAACGAGGCTCTAAGTGTAAAGAAATATAGAAGAATAGAGTAAGAGAGATAGGAAGAGTCTAAGTGACTAAGTGAAGTGTGTCTTTGGGTCGTAGGGTAGGAGAAGGCTCTATAGTTGAGTGCACCGAGGCCTAGTAGTCTGCAGCTGAGTGCGCGGACCCCTGCAGCTGCGTGCGCAGGGTGGAGTTGAGTCTATAACCGAGGAAGGAATTAATAAAGAGAAGTTTTATCATAATTTTGTATATTTGTTCTTGGGTTAATGCATGTTTGATATAATTTGCAAATATATTGTTTATTTACTGCACGTACCTGTAAGCATGGTTTATGTTGTTAAGTATAATTTAAAGCATGCAAGTAGGCTAAAATAATCAAATAACATTGGAATAATAGTAAGCACATGGGTAATAACACAGAAGCGCAGTGTTCAGCCCTCGAGTAGTGCTGTGCGAAGGCAGTATATCAGGATGTGAGGTATGAGAAATTGCACGAAGCGACATGTGCACAGGGTCGAACCGCAGACCACTTGAACTCAACAGACATCTCTATGGTGTGGAAACCTGGTTCTAGCACCCTCCCATACTACCTCGGGTGAGACCTCAATCCGCGCTCCACTTATTGTTGCCGAAAGGGCCAATAGTACTGGGATTTTTTGGCTAACTTAACTCTGAACCTAGGTCAAGCCCCAATAAGCCAACAAGGAGTTAGGGCTCGATCTAGTTGAACCTTTGCAAGGCCAGCCTCACAAACCCCGACAACCTCCCATGGTGGAAGAAAAAAAAGATGAGGGGGTAGGAGATCCTTTCCAATTGTTGCTTGAGAAAGCTTTCAAGCGACAGAGGAATGCGATGATGGATAACTTTGTCGAGATCCTTCTACGGCTACCCACAGATGACACATCTTCATCCAGCAGCCACTCTAGAGGCACCACTCATTTTAAGGTACAAGTTAACTTCGATATTCCCATATTTGAGGGCCAGATAGATGCAAACGTTGTAGATAAATGGTTAAATCTGTTGGAAGAATATTTTTTAGTTCACGACTTTTACAATCGGGAAAAGATTACTTTTGCACTTCTCAAAGCCACCCCACATGTCAAGGACTGGTGGGAAACCTACTGTGAACAAAAGGATGAGAGGGAATCCTCATTGTTTTCAGTCACGCCACTTCAGATTCTTTCCGAGATGCCCTCAAGGAATAGTATTACCCTATTAGGAGGTATGAAGATAAATACATAAAGTAGACCACGCTACGGTAGGGAAGGGACCAAGATGTGTTGAAGTTCACAAATGTTTTCCATACCCTTTGCATGAAGTTGGGTATCAAGAATATTGAGCAACATTTAGTGCTCAAGTACCACAACTATCTACACAAGTACATCCAGGATGAGATGGAGTTCTTGAACATTTCCTCGCTCGGCACGACGTAGCAATACTGTTGAAGAATCTAGGGTAATTAGTATTAGTAGGATTCTTCTAGGTTTGATAAACATTTGTGAAGTGCTTTTACATTTTATCTTAGCGTGATGTTCTTCTTATTATTAGTGTGTGTGTTTACTTCATCAAACTGATACCAAAACAAAGAGACAATAACAAAATATGTTTGGCTTTCTGCTAGGGCCAAAACCTCTCCCTCCTGGAGAGGAAAACCCACACAAAATTCTTCTTATAGAGGTTCCAATTGAAAAACACCAAGACCATAACCCATGACCTACTATGCCACTCCAAGACCAAGTCAACAATCCTTCTTCTTACTATTGAGATTATCATCAACATTGTTGCTTCATTGAGTTCATCATTCATGCACCTTCACTGAGATATTCATCACAATAAGTAGAACATAACTGTTGCACTTCTCTTAGATCATTACCATGGAGGCCCTAGAACTTGATAATATTTACTTGTCATGACTATGCTGAGAATACATCATTGTGGGATTATTAAGCTCCTTCTTAACCGAGTCTGTGAAAGTATGTACCCCAATAATGCCTGTCTGAAACCACAGGAATCCTTATTCTAACTGAAAACATTGTATTTCTTCATCCAAGATTTGTGTGCCTCTTAACATGACTGAGATTTCAGAGAGATATATGCAAAGTTGCAAAGGCTTATCCGAAGTTCTCTACACTCATATAATGCGGATTTCAGACCCTGTAACTGGCCTCCAAAATTCTTAAACAAACTGAGTTCTTCACTGAATTTTTGCAAATACCCCGGCTGGGTATAAATAGTGGTCATGTCTCCATTTTTTAGCTGAATTTAACAAGTGAACCAATGTGTCTTTTATATGAGCCGACATGGCATTTGTATATATATTTGAGGCTGACATGATGTTCTCCTTATTGGTTTTCTTGCAAAAATCTTTGTTCTTGTTTTGTAGGATTGTGCTTGGTCTTGGAGAACTGATCTAGGCTTGTATACATTTTACATAGGCTCATGAAGATCTCTTTATTCGTGACTTTGACTCTTTGACCTTAAATATAAATCCTAAGGCTCTCAATGGGAGCCATCTATAAAACCTCTTTCTCTTGAAACCCATACAGCAAGGAATAATAAATTTATTTTCTTGTTTTAAAAATATCATAATTACAATGAAAACCAAACCTAGTTACATTTTCTTCAACGCTGCCTCTTAACTAGGGAGGTATTCATGCTGGTACTTCGTCATTCTCAATCTGAAGAATTTCTCATAAGAATAATTGGATTGGTAATCCCATGTAATGTTCCTAAAAAGAAATGTAAGTGATATACAAAGCATGCAAACAATCCAACAATCAGAAAAAAAAAAGAAATATACATTAAGAACCCATGGAAACACTGGAAATAGAGAACTGTTGAGCCATTTTATTACTTCTTCAGGAGCAAATACAATAGTAAAATAGAATGGTGCACCTAGGCTTGTCTCAATGGATAAGCATGACAAAATCCAGGTGAGAAAATGTTGAACTGAAGACTGCTACAATTGCTGCACCAAACTGAATTGCGCTACCCTAGAAAACTACTCTATCTGCTGACTTCGAAGGGCTAGAGTCATTGTTTCACATGCTCAGAAAATTATGAGATTTCAGCTCCTTTCTCCTTGGCCTAAACCCAGAAAAACCCATGAAGGAATTGGCCAAATGTTGACCTTGGAATTTTGGCCCAAATTCCCCTTAGCTCCTCTAGCCACTGGCTAAGTTGGGACCCCTTCTTGACACATTAGATCTGCCCATAAACTTCTATTGTTTTAGGAGTGTGGTCTTTTCCCAAAACCTAGAAAAAACCCAGAAAGGGTTTCCCTTGGTTCCAACCTTCAAAAATTGACCCTTCATAGCTTGGCCCTCCTCCAATTTTGAATTATGTTGTTGTGACTGATCATGTCAATCTCTCCTCTCCCAACTCCAAAAATACTTCTCAAATGGCCTTCCAAGTGATCTCCTACTTCTCTCGGTGAGCTCCAACTCTATAATTCCTTCCTTCGACTCCCACGTGAGCTTAGTGATGGCTCTCTGCGCAGGCCCAGGTAACTGTAAATTAGATTGTTGGGATGTTGGCTCTACTGGCTCCAAACTCGCAAGAAATTTTGGCCCTTTGTGGCGCTCGCAATCCTCTAACTCTCATGGCAAGTGCTTGATCACTGATAGCTCCAAACTCCCCTTGCGTATTCTAAAACTAGCCAGAAATACGTACTCCCTATTGTGGTTGAATTGTAGTGCTGTAACACATTCCTGAAATTCTTGAAATACTTATGGAACTGCCTCTCTAGGGAAGGCACAGATGGTCCCACGAAGTAGAGGTTGAATCTCCCGCTTGAGAGATTCATGACTAAACAACTAATTGACTCAACTAAATAACAAAGTGAACAATCAAGTAATTTTAATTGCAAGGTGTAAGAATGAATCCAAAATGAGAGTTGCTCCCTCCTTATAACTCCTTGGGCCTCCTTAGCCTCATGTGGGCCCCTCCATCCACCAATTTGACTTTCACTCCAAGCTATTCAAATGGGCAAATTTGAACTCCCATGTGGGTGGCCCCCACATTCCACTAGCAACCAAATAAATTTGAATTGCCTCCTAAGTCAAAAATGATGGGTTCTCTTCCTTAGCCAAAATTGTGTAAAATTCTGTAGTAGTACCCTATTACAAATGTGTTTGAGAAGGGACATGACAGTCCTCCCCTCCCAAATGTTTCTTTCCCTCAAGCAAGTTCACAATTGGGTGCTCCAAAATGTGCTCACCCTCCCAAGTGGCATCCTCATCCAGAAATCTCTTCCAATGCACCAAAAGTTGCTTGTCGTCAAGCAATGCCTGAGCAAGCAACCTCTCTAATTGTTGCTCCCCACTGTCATTGCAAAATGTGCCAAGGTCCCAGATGTGCCACTGGATCGTTCCTAATCTCTGCACTATTTTGGTGCTGCGCTATTTGATGACTATTACTAAAAAAGTTGAAAAGTGGTTGAAGTTGGTTGATTGTTCCCTCAAAAACTGAATGTTGTTCAATTATTCTTAATCGAGTAAATATGTTAATTCTTCCCACCATTTCTTATCTGGGATAGAAAATCTTTATCACCCCCTTGTAGATTTCATCCATCTCGGTGTATTTAGTAAAAGTGGGTTTTACCAAAAATATATGTTTGATTTCATCCAGGATGAAGAAAGAATCCCTTAGTGTTTTTACTATGAGAGTTGGTGTTGTTGATCCTTTGATGTTGGCTATTGACATAATCCTCAATTGTCAGCAATTTATCATTAATAACCATCATAGAAGGTAAACCTTTGCTGACCAAAAGCTCAATTTTGTTGAAAATCTCTTAACTATGTTGGTAAAATTGCTGCACTTTTCTTGTAGCCGAAGGGTGAGAATTTTCCTAGGGATAATATTCTTTACCTCTAATATTGTTGTAGTTATGTCACTTATCCTTAACTCCTCAAGCTCATAGTCATCCTTAGAATTCAGAAATTTGATTATATTAGAGGAAGTCTCTGGCATATCCTCTAGCTGCCTAGTTATGGATTCCATTGCTTCTTGAGATTTTTCCAAGAGATCTTTCTGATTGAGTATTATCTTAATGGAGGGCCAAATCTCCTTGATTTCCTTTGTGATTTCTTCCCACAAAATTTCTTTTGCTAAACCCAACTTGTTTCCTATGAAAGAATCTGTGAGTTCTTTCTTCAACATTTCCACTTGGCCTTTGAGTCTGTTTGTTTCAGTTGTGTGTGAATTGTCTGATATAAACTTCATAAGGCGTAATTCTTTGAGTTCATCCTTTATTTTATTGATTTCTCCTGTCTGGATAGATAGGTTCTGAACAACTTCAGTAAGATATTCAGCTCCTTCTGCTGTACATGTTGCTGATGTAGTGGCTGAAGTAGAAACTTTGGTTATGGGAACTGTTGCAAGAGAGACTACATCCACTAAATTTTGAATGTTCCTGATAGCTTCCTACTTCTCTTTAACCAATTTCTCCATCTGCTTCTCCATTTGTTTTATTTGCAAATTCTATTCTATGATGAGCTTCATCATGTTTGAATTTTGAGTCTCTGTCTCCTCAATTTCTTTGGCCAATGATCCTCAGATGCTAGTATTTCAGTTGTTTCTTTAATGTTGCAACCTCAGTGTTATTTTTCTTAATGAGCTCCTCTGTAGCATTTGTGTTTGAGGGATAATATCCCATCCTTTGTGTTAGCTCCTGCTGCAGCAGGTATTCATTTTTCATGATTGGCATTTCACAGGCCAAATATGTTGTACTTTGCTTGCTGCAATGCTCCATATTTGCTCAAACAATCTCCAAATGAAGAAGGCTACTTCAAGTTCATTTAGATGCCTTCAAATTTTGTAAAGTTTTCCTGGTATCGCTACTT
>APFE030897491.1:0-37204 GCA_000404065.3 Pinus taeda | reverse complement strand
CAGCACGATTTCATGCATGCACAGGAATAGCTAAGCGTTGCTGAGAAAATAATTCAAGTAGCTCAACGATGACATTGGACTGTGCATCGCTGTGGGACTTAGCGGCTCAACGATCTAAATGCTTGATTTATATAATGGAAAGTTTCAAAGAAATAATAAAACTTAAACGTTTGTATTTTATTTTTTTATTTATAGTACTTAGCTTTAGTTAGCTTCAGTAAAATAATAAAATTATTATTTATTTACAGCGCTTTGTTTTAGTTATCTTCAGTAAAATAATAAAATTATTATTTAGGTGTAGTATTTAGTTTTAAAATTATTATTTATCTATAGTACTTTATTTTGGTTAGTTTCAATAAAATAATAAAATTATTATTGATTTATAAGTACTTTGTTTTAGTTAGCTTTACTAAAATAATAAAATTATTATTTATTTATTGTACTTAGCTTTAAAATTATTATTTATTTACAGTATAGCTTCAGTTAGCTTGAGTAAAATAATAAAATTTAAATTTAAGTGTTTTATTTTTTTTATTTACCTTGATTAGCTTTAAGAAAATAATAAATTTTAAATGGTTTGTTTTTAATTTAAATGTTCTATTTTCTATTTTATTTTATTTTTGTTTACATTACTTGGCTTTAGATAGCTAGTGATTTTACTTTATTTACATTATTTAGTGATTTTTTTTTTATTTTTTTTTATTTATAGTACCTAGTGATTTTTTTCTTTTTTATATTTATTTATTCAAAATATACCTAGTGAAATTTATTTATTTATTTTTATTTACAGTCCTTTTAGTGAAATATTAAAATTGAATTGTTTAATTTTTTATTTAAAGTACATAGCTTCTTTAGTTAGCTTCAATAAAATAGTATAATTTTTATTTATTTATACTTTTAGTGAAATATTAAAATTTACATGTTTAATTTTTCTATTTACAATACATAGTTTCTTTAGTTAGCTTCTTTATTAAAAGTGAAATAGTAGAATTTAAAAGTTTTATTTTTTATTAAAATTTAAAGTTTTAAGTGGTTACATGTTGTTAAAGCTAATTTATTAAAATTTAAAAGTTTTAATTGCTTACATGGTCTTAAGGCTAACTTAGTTGGGTTATCTATTAATTCTTTCATCACTAGCCTTAGTGCTTGCATGCACTCAAGTTTAACTTAGTTGAGTTTAATTTAGTTGGGTTATGTATTGATTCTTTCAATCACTATTGAATATATAAGTAGTTAAGACTAACTTATTAGAATTTAAAATTTTTAAGTGCCACTATTGAATATATAAGTGGTTAAGGCTAAATTATTAGAATTTAAAAGTTTGAAGTGCTTACATGCACTTAAGGTTAACTTAGTTGGGTTATGTATTCACTCTTTCATCACTAGCTTTAGTGCTTACATGCACTTAAGTTTAATTTAGTTGTGTTATGCATTGATTCTTTCAATCACTATTGAATATATAAGTCATTGTTACAAATTTATTCAATTATTCTCCACTTAGATTCTTCCCTTTATGGAAGCTCTAATAATTTAACATAGAAATTTTAGCAGTTTATTTATATTTCAAATTTTATAGTCTTTTATGTTTTTCTTATAATATCTTTTTTTACAATGTCATTTTCAAAACGTTTCTTAAATCAAATTCAAATTTTATAATCTTTTATATCTTATTTATAATATTTTTTTTTTTACAATATCAATTTTTAAAACATTTCTTAAATCAAAATCCTAGGGTTATCTCTATATAAAGTTTAACTAGAAGAAGTATTATTTCCAATAATCAAATGTCGTTCAGTTAATGGAGCCACATAAAAGTAAATAAAAACTACACCAAAGTATTATTTACAATAATCAAATGTCATTAAGTGAATGGAGCCACGTAAAAGTAAATAAGTTCCTATCACGTGAAATTGTATAATCAAAATCAAACGTCATTAGGTGAATGGAGCCACATAAAATATATGTAAATAAAGTTCCTATCCCTTGAAATGATATAATCAAAACCAAATGTCATTAGGTGAAAGGAGCCACTAAAATTTTACAGAACAAATTTAAATATTAACTCTAATAATTTAACATACAAATTTCTGTAACAATAATTTCTTGATATTTGAATTCTTATAATCTTTTTCATCTTAAATTTAATAATTTTTTTATAATATGAATTTTCAAAATATTTGTTCCAATTAAAATTTTATTAATAAAATTATCTAAAATTTAAAAATTCATAATTTAACTCCTATCTTCCCTTTATCTCCATCAAGTTTAACCACAAACTTTAATAAAATCTACACCAATTATTATGTACCAAAATTCCCTATT
The DNA here is from genome assembly GCA_000404065.3 of Pinus taeda. Lineage (NCBI taxonomy): Eukaryota > Viridiplantae > Streptophyta > Pinopsida > Pinales > Pinaceae > Pinus > Pinus taeda. The sequence continues at coordinate 34,882 of APFE030897491.1, read as the reverse complement.
TAGTGAAATTAAATAAGAAAAATAAAATGTCTTTATGTGAATGAGGCCACATAAAATTTTACATTTAATGGATTTAAGTATTAACTCTAATAATTTAACATACAAATTTTTATAACCACAATTTCTTGAAATTCAATCTTATAATTTTAATATTTTTATATATAATTTTTTTCAATATTAATTTTTAAAACCTTTCTTCATTCAAATTTTTATTAACAAATTTTTAAAATTATAAACTTTAATTTTAAATTTACAAACTTATGACAAATTAATTAAATCCATTCTTCATATCAATAAATCAATATTATTTAAAATTTAGTAAACTTTATTCCTATAAAGTTTAACCTCAAACTTTAATAAAAACTAAACTAAGTATTATTTACAAAAATCCCTATCCACTGAAATTAAATAAGTAGAATAGAGCCACATAAAATTCTACATTTGATAAATTTAAGTATTATTATGAAGTATTATTTGCAAAAAGTCCTTGTAATATATATTCAATGAAATAAATAAAAGTATGTTTAATGTCTACGGAACTATCTATTATGATTATGATTTACTTTATAAAAAAGTGATTATGATTTACTTTTTAAAAAAGTTTAAAATAACACTATTTTAATTGAGATAAAATCTTATATTTCGTAATTTTGAACACTTAACACTTTTTTTGAAAGTACAACAAAATAATACCTTTTTAATTAAGAAAAAATCTTATATTTTTTAAAAATAACTTTCTATGGTTTTAAACACTTAACACTTTTATTGAAAGTACAACAAAAACTTAAGAGATACAGTTTTCAAATTATGGAAAGTACAATTAAAAGTTAACTAAGCAAGGTAAATGTAGTTACTAAAAATTTCTTAATTAAAAAACTTAAAGAGATACACTTTTCTAATTATGGAAAGTACAATTAAAAGTTAAGGAAGCAAGGTAAATGTAGTTACTAAAAATTTCTTAATATGAGTTGCCCTTAAAATTAAATGTCAAAGGGATACACTTTTCAAATTATGGAAAGTATAGTTAAAAGCTAAGGAAGGAAGGTAGATGTATTTACTAAGAATTTCATGGTATCAATCGCCCTTGAAACTAAATGTAGGTATATATCAATTTTCATTAAAAAAAAATAATGATTTTTTCTTAGATGTGCAAAATATTGAATATTAAATGTTTGCTGATATCTATTTTTATTAAAAAAAAATGTTTCTTCAAAAGTTTCTCTTTATGGAGGTCTCCTATTTGTTCTCCTCTTCTATATAGACCTAAATTTATGGAGGTCTACTACTTATTCTCCTCTTTGTAGACCTAGTTACAACAACCGATGTGAACTTTGAATATTTTAGATTTTTTAGGACTCCCATTGGTCAATTGAGTTGCCCACTAAACTTTTAAATATTTAATTGCCCTTAAAATTAAATGTAGGTATATATTCGATTTTCATTAAAAATAAAAGAATGGTTTTTTCTTAAATGTGCAAAAAATTGAATATTAAATGTTCTTTGATATCTATTTTTATTAAAAATAAAATAATATTTTTCTTGAAATGTTTAAAAGATTCAATATATTTAATTTAGATTTATATTTTAGTTTATTATGTTCAGGTTTGAAAATAATGTTATTATGTAATAAAAATTATATAAAATTTTTCTTGTTTCTTCAACAACTCATTGACATGTAGCTACTAGTAAATTTGTTTAGCTCTACTACTTGTTCTCTTTATTGAGGTCTTCTACTTGTGGTAAAACCATAAATTTATATATTTGTTTTTGAACAATAATGAAATTAAGTTGTTTATATAAAAGAATTAATATGAAACACTGTTATAGTTTGATGTGGTTCATTTTTTTTTTTGTATATATGATTGAGCTCACTACAAGACCCGTAAAATTATAAATCCACTAAAACAAATAATTCAAATTGAGATGTATTTCAATAAGAACCAATGACTTATGTGTATTCGGTTTAGTGACAGCAATGATGAGAAAATTCACATTACTAAAATAATAATAAAGTGTCATGAATTTGAACCTTCAAAATTGAGACATGTAAGAAGGTTGTTTGAATATGAAAAATCTCTCTTTAAATCTTCAATCTAAATCTTATTTAAATCTCAATTTATCAACCTTCTTAACCTTTTAAATGAACAAAACTATAATGATATTGGAACACTTATTTTAATATTTTTCAAAAGTAATTTTTTTTAAGGCATTTGAGGCATTCATTTTCCTATATAAAGTGCAATAAACTAATTTGAATCTTAATACGTGTTAATCATCATCACATAAAATAACAAGTATATTAATTTTTTTAAACCAATCTAAATATAAACTATATAATATGATGTATTCAAAATATGTAATACAATGAAAAATAAAAATATCAAAATTAAGATATTTTATCCCCTAATAGGGGTGTGAATGGCATTTGTAAGGGTCCCTTGGGGGTTGAGAATGCCACCCTTGGACATGACGGGCATTTATTATTAAGGAGAATTTCTATCCCCTAGTATGCAATGACATGCATGGAACCAAATGGCTACCTTTTGTTATAAATTAGCTCCTAAGATGATGTTTTTGGCATTCTCCAAAGACAAGAGGGGAGGAGGGTGGTCAAGACTTGGACCTCCGTGTTGGTGGTGGTAATCTTGTACACTGATGTCGAGTGGGTGATTTTGGTGTTGTGATGGTGGGTTATTAGCATGTTGAGGTCTTGTGGATGTGATGGTGAGAGGGCATTGAAGTTGTGCATGGAGGGTGTCTCATTGATTCTATTCCTAGAGGTTGACATCCTATTGAGATGCTCCTCCTTCAATCACGACTAGGCTGTAATGTACTGCAATTCATTTTCTCCCCAATCTTGCTTTTATTCTATTTTGTTTTCCTAGATCATGGATTCTCTTCCTAGAGGTTGACATCCTACTGAGACGCTCCTCCTTCAATCACGACTAGGTTATAATATACTGCAATTCATTTTCTCCGTAATCTTGCTTTTCTTCTATTCTGTTTTCCTAGATCATGGGTTGAGGCTTTTTGGAATCCTATCTGTGGATTGGGATGGTTGTGAGAAATGTTTGTGTTTGTTTTCTAGATATTTGAACTAGATTTATTGGGTGTCCATGTTGAGAAAGTTTGGTATCATAATGTCTATGCTTCAATTTTTTGATGGTATAGGGATTCTGAGGGAATTTTCTTGGGTTTGGTTAAGCATCTCTCCATGCACCTCATATATCCTAATTCTCAGAGTTTGCTGTAAAGTTTTCCCTCTCAAAAACACATGACTTTTTTTTGGCTAGTTGTGTTAGGGATGTGGGTTACAATGTTGGGGTATCCACTTCAATTGGGGTTGAGATAGTGAGCCCTTCAAATGGCATGACCTATATAATGAGTCTAGGTGATAAATCCTTAATGTCGTGTGAGATCCCTCAGGGAGTTGTTGTTGGTGAATTCTCATATTTCTTTGCATGTCATGGAAGTTCTTTAGGTGTGACCCCTCTATTTCCATCATACAAACATACACATATACATATAAACATAGCATAAAAAAATCATGGTCCCTCATGACCCTGTCAGACAAGGGCATATATATATATATATATACACACACATTAACAGAATCATAATCATAACACCATTACTAGATATCATAAGGTCAAGGTTAAGAGAACTCCCTTTATCTATGTACAACATGCACAACATTGAGAATAATAATTCCGAACATAGCAAAGGCACCTAATGCCTCAAATCCATTCACCTTACTCTCCTTGGTTACCTTTCACATGACTGACTTGCCACCATCCATTTATCCCATTTGACCCAACCAACTCAAACGACTGTCATACTCTTACCTTCAACTGCCCTTATACATGCACCACACTTCATTTGAGTCTTATACTACTTGTTGGGAATGGTTCAGCTTTTTAAGAGCTTCATTAACTTCCTCTTTCTCTAGCCCATTCCCAATACCCTCAAAACATAAAAAGAAAGAACATGAAACAAACAAGAAGAAAACCAAGAAAAATCAATAGAAGCAACACCACAAACATAGTGGCATGGCCATGCAGCAAACATAAAATAAATTGCAAATCAAGTGCAAAAAAATCACAAAGCATAGAAAGAAAAAAAATAGCAACAAGCACCATGACTCAATCCCCATGGCTTCCTAGTGCTTCCAAGGGAAACGTCAACCTGAGCCTTTTTCAATATTTCATAGCAATCTTTTTAGCCATGCAATCCCCTGCATCATATTGCCATAAACAAAGAATTGTTAGTGCATAAATAAATATAAAATATACTCGTTGTCTTACCTTGTCATCTATAGCACGATGACTCGTAACTAAACACATACACATATCATCTCTCAAGGGACTCCAATTCCTTGACAAATCTAGCCATATAATAACAAGTTAACTACCATACATGACTATCTAACAGATGTGCATATGACGACACTGAACAACTAACATTTTTCATGCATGTAACCTCAATAACAATAAGATGACAAGAATGTATATAACCATAATGCATATAACAATCGTTAACCATCGTACCTGCATGTTAAACATATAAACCTATATGAAGATGTGCTCTTACCCCGAAGTCCACTGCTACAACCTTGCTCTCATAATCTGCTTCTCTTGCTCTATCTCAACCAACATATCAGCATTGTGATGACACAAACTGCAACAATGACTATCACAATGCATGAATAATAATCACATAGACAACTAACATGCATGCATGACAAACACATTCCACCCACCTAGTCCAAGTGTTTGAACCATGCTTTGATACCACTCTGTAGCAACCCTCCTCCCACATTTACTCAAGTTCACCAGGTTATCGGGGTACACATGTGATGAAGATTTATTATTATATGACCCGAAATCCTAGATACAATTAAGAAAGTGGGGCCACAAACTAAAAACTTATTGATCTTGGAGCTAGAGGACCCCTAGGAGATAAACAACTAGTGCACGTGTCCAAACCCTGAGATACATTTTTTTTCACTTACCTAGACTTCTAGTCATAGGAATAACACTCCATTCGTGCAAATATAGGCCTCGATTTGTAGGCATAACACTGTATCCATGCAACTACAGTCCCAATTTATCGGTTTTGAGCCTCAAACCGTAGAATCTGTGCCACCTTTTGAGGGCTAGACTCCATATCACTACCCAAAACTTGATAAGAATTTCAAAAATAATGAATGACATAGAGGCAAAGCCTTTAACACAAAACTTGATCAAGGGCTTGACCTAACCAAGCCTAATCATGACACGCATTTCGTCAAACATATCGAAGACATGTAATGTGTAGGTCGTGAATACATATATGAATGTAGGGTTCTTAAACTTATATTAAATTCACCAAAGAGGTCTGATACTCTCTCATAATTGTTGCAATAGAATTTTTTAGCTCATACATTCTTTTATCGATAAATAGATAAATAAATCATGACGAGAGCCATAGAAGTTACACATCATATAGACAACATATAATGTGGTGAGCCATTGATCAAGTCTTACACCTTGAGATGAGAATTACCAAGTGGATGACTTAGGTTTTAGAGCATTCATAAATCAACTTCATAGTGTAATCGAGAAAATATTAAATAAGTTTGATAAATTATATTCCATTTTTAAATTTCATTAAAATAATCAAATTTTGAAAGAAAGGAAAAAGAATAAAATTAATTTCACCACAAAAAATTCAATGAAATATTTTTTAAAGTAATTTGAAAGACTTTAGGATAAGTTATCAATTTACTTTTAATTAATTTATAAAATTTTATATAGTTTTACTATAGTTTTGAAAGATTTAATTGTTAAATCAATTTTTCATAATTATAAAATTATTCTTTTATTTTTTTAATAATATATTTCAATTTTCTGATTGAAGAAAACCAATGAAATGACTAATTTTATAGACTTAAAAATATATTTATGTGAATTAAAAAATAAATTAAAAAAAATAAATTTGAAAATTCTTTTATAACTCCAAGTGGCACCATACTAACATAAATTTTATATCATGTACTATAAGTTAAATTATTAGTTTTTGTATTGGAGGTGGCCCCTTATCCATTTATTAAAATATATTAAGCGACCATTACCCACACAAATTGAATAAGGAATTAATTTTCCTCGAAGAATGCACTGATGCAAACACATGTACAATTTTTTTGTCATTAAATATCTTGTATGATAAAAAAAGGAGTTGTCTAACCATGCTGAGGAATTATTGGGAAGCCCAAATCAAAGCAAAAAGAATTCAAAAAATTTTGTACAGGGAGTGCTTGAATTGTGTTTTTAACGGTGGAAATGGATTCATCACCATCAAAAACGTCTACGATACCTAAAATTTTGAAGTTTATCAACTATAACTTGGATTTACAAAATCCTTGCCAAATTTTCTCTAAATATGACAGGAATTTAGAGAAAAATTCCTGCAACTCCTCCACCTCGTTAGACTACGCAGTAAAAAAACAAGTGAATCCTTAAAACATGTCTACACTGGTGGGGTAACTTTGATTTCTGTGTTCAAATCAAAGATCTAGTTTATACAATCGATATGGTGGTGTTTTTAAGGACTATACACTCCATATGGCTATGGGCTTTTTCTTCAATGGAGATGCGAAGTGTTTTCCACATATGAAAAATCAAATTTAATACGGATAAAAAAACCAACTACAAAAATAATATCTTGAAATTTTTGACAGCCCTACCAAACAGATTCTTACATTATCATTACCCAAAATATGGTGTAGAGCAAAATGAAACCACTGAATTTTTCAATTATAATAATTTTATTATAAGAAATAAATAACTTTCGATATTATTTTTACCATGTGAATTTTAATTTTCAAAAAGGTCACACATCTATTATGGTAAATTTTTTGTATTTGCATTTAACAATGTAAACTTTGAAATTAGAATTTTACCAAGTCCATGTTTTTTAAGGTAGCAAAAAATTATCTGATTTTGAAAAGTGTTGATTCATAATACATTTTTTTTTACCATATTTGTGATGCTTTAATTTTTCCTATGTCTTTTTATAAGTTTTGATGATGTTTGGTATATGTCCATATGTTTATGGATGTAAATACCACAATGAGATATGTTATGAAACTTCAATAAGTGGTATGGGTGTCATGTCATTATGATTTTATGTTTGTTATGTTTTTATGTTAGTTTTCTTCTCACCAAGATGATCATTGTAAATACTAAAATGAGCTATGTTATAAAGCTCCATGGACAATATGTTTTTCTCAGAATATTTTTGTGGTTATAGGTATTTTTGAACACCGAGGATGGTGTTCCCCCAAGGGGTAGGGTTCTATAACATCTATGTAATAGAATTTAATAAAGGAAAAATAATAGCCATGTTTGATGGGACACTTATTCCAAGCTTAATGTTGGGTAAAACCATAGTGATGAGGAACCTCTGTAGTTGGTTAATGACTAAGGAAATTGGCAAAGGAAATGTCTAAGGTTTTGGAAATGCAAAACAACATTTTTGGCACATTTATTTATGAAAATAATGGAAATTAGGAGAGAAGGGAGGTGAAAGGTCAGAAGTTGCATGCAAGGATGAAAATGAAGAAAATAGAGGCCTCATTCATAAAAATGATTCTGAGGATCAGTTGGTAACTTTTTGTCAATTCAGCATTGGAGCTTTCTCATTATTATGTCTCTCATACTCTTGGATACTTAGAGTTTTCTTAGAGCACCCTTGGAGGGTGTGGCATACTTGGATCCTTGGAGCAACAAGGCAAAGGAAGAGCATGAAAGTGCAAAAGGACATTGAGATGAGCAACTACAATGAGTTTTGCTTGCAAGTACTGAGTTGTATGTATGTTTTCCTCACTAGTTTTTGTATGCATGGCATATGGATGTGATTTTTTGGTCATGATCTCTCACTCGCATGGAGGATTCCCTGGATTGACAGTGTATTTCCTAGGCTTGCCATTTTTTGGATAGCCATGGAGATTATCGGTTCATTTCATTGTTTTGTTTAGGTTGGTTCTCATATTTCCTTAGCTTGGGTTGAGTTACTAGTCCCATAGTCTTGGTTGGATAAACACTTTGGAGCCCTTGGTGGGTTGAGTTACTTGTCATGAAGCCTTGGTTGGACAAATGCTCTAGAGCCTCGTAAAAGTTGTGGGTTGAGTTACAAGTCCTGGAGCCTTGGTTGGAACAAACGATCTTGAGCCATGGAAGGCTTGGATAGAGATCGTTATGATGATGGTTTTGCGATGTCCGACCATGAGGTGAGATCACTACTGAATGGGTTGAGGTGGTTGGCCTATGGAAGCCTTGGATGGTTTTAGATTGATGTGTTTTATGAGATCCCACCTTTAAGCTTGGAATATGGCATGCAGGTGAATGGTTGAAGAGATATTTGACTCAGTGATTTTACGATCAGGTGGAACGCGGGAGTCCCATCTTGGGATTTGATCTTTTATCATCAATAAGAGGTTATTTCTCATATTTATATGATTATTATATTGGTTATATGTGGTTTATATGGTTGTGATTTCATTGATATTTCTACTGCTATTATGCTGGTTATAGACATGTTTTATGACAAAAGTTATGGATGGATCTCATTACTGGTAAATGAATGAACAATGTATCTATGAACGAATGGATGAAATGGAAACCAATATATTCAGCCATCAATGCTTCTTAGCAATTCTTAGCTAAGTATGAGACTCTTATTGTGAGATCTCTTGTTTACACCTATATATTACATATTCGTGATATTTTTTATGAAATGCCTATCATGGCTAGTAGGGATCCAGTCAAGGTATTATTCAAGTAATTTCATTTTTACTGTCAATTCTACGTTATTTTACTATTATAAAGATGTCATTCAATTTTGGGTAGTGACCTGAGCTCTCGGCCTGAAATAGTGGCTCAAATCTCAAGATCATTGGCACAACACTATGAAAAATAGTCCCTCAATGTTGGCTTGTAGGCCTGTGAGAGTGTTTAGACCTTGGACACTAGCGTACACATAACATGAGAGCATCTAGAGGTCAAGTGGTCCAAAACCACAGTGGAACCCAGGGGTTGATTGTCATCAATGTTGGGTTGGTTCTTGAGGGTCGTAATGCTAATGTTGAATGTCTGTATGGTGTGTTTCCATCTGTTCCATTTCCTTAATGTTACTTAGGATGTTGAATCATATCATTGTTGCCTCTGGTCGCATGTTTACCCTAGCTAGGCAGTTTCTTGGGTAGACGTTAGGGAGGAGGGTGGTATAATAGGGTAGTGACCAAGGAAGAAGGAATAGGTCTCCTTGTTCATGGGATTCATGTTGAAGTAAAAAAGTCCATCTTTTTGTCCACTTTAATGCACACTCAAATGAATTTCACCAGCTATCAACCACATGTCATCTTATTTTTCTGCCTTTGAATGTTTCATGCATTCCTCCTGTGTATAAAAATAGTTCAACTCCTTCTGTGAGGCCTCATCCAAGCATACAAGAAATCATTGGAATTGAATGTAATAACAATGCTAAAAATGTCAATAATGGTAGGAATCCTTTCTTAAACACACTTGATAGAAATGATAGGGGTTGGGGAAATGCTCCTAAATTTACCCATCATATTTCCAATTGTTCTTTCTCATCTGCTACCCACATGTCTTCCTCACCGTCTAAGGGACCTGATCCTAATTTGAGCTTAAAAAATGTTATGTTTTCCATTTCAAATGAACATGTTCACTCTAATAGTCCAATGGTTGATAACCTTGTTAATACCTCAGCTGATAATTCCATCCAATTTGAGTCCTTGTATGCTAGTTCTAATAAAACTCACCCTACAAAGATTCATCGTTAGGGAAACATTCCAAAGGCAGAGTTTAACTCCCTAACCATTGCCTCAAAGACTACTAGAGAGAATCTACAAATGGAAGTAAAGCAGCCTAACTTTTGGATCAAAGGATTCTTGAAAAAATCCAAGAATAACTCATTCACTTTCACATATAAATTCTAACATGGTTGCAGGTATTTTGGACATTGATATTTTCCTTTATGTGCATTTTTTGAAGAATAGTTTATTATTGCACAATTATGGTTTTATGATGGACACATACATAGTGACTTTTGGGATAGTCACTTTTGGGACTTAATTATATATGTGTGTGTAAACATCTGAATGGTCAATTTCATAACATGTTTTATGTGACACATTAAAATATTATGAATATATGATTATTGTCATGAATTTGATATTTAAATGATTATGAGTTCAAATGTTGATGGATGTAGGTTCTCACCTTTCTGAGTCACTCCCTATTTTTAAGAGCCCAAGCATATTTGTCTTACCTTTTAAAAATTAATTGATCCTTAATTAATCGACAAGGCTAATTACTTTAGTTTAAAAAATATTTATGAAACTATTTTCAGAGATTATGATAAAAAATATAGGCTCGCTAAAAGAAGACAAGATCTCTTGATTGCAACAAAATTTGGCATGCCATAGTTGGTTTTATTCATAATTTTGGTATGTGTTATTGTGTTTAGATATTTTTGAATTATAAAATTTGATCTATAGGGATTCTTTTAAATAGTAACATAGACGAATGTCAATATCTTTTCCTTTTGTCAGAGGTATCATACATTCTAGTCACTAATGATTTGTAACTGCTATAATTTTTTTGATATTGATATTCGCTATACTTGCAGTAACATAATAGTCTCTGAAGACACCTTTTGATTTTGATGAAACAAGTATGATTTAGTTTCTGTTTGTGGTTGTTGGCATTTGGCCAATATTGTTTAGTAAACAAGGTCATTTGTTCAGAAGTCCCTTGTGTATACTTTGTCTACCACATTTTTTATCATCATATCTAAAAATTATTCTTTGAATAAGTCAATGAAGGATATTTTATTGATTATACCATCATATGTATTGTCTCTACTATTTATATTTTTCCTTTTCCTGATTGTGGCTACCTGTACATTGTATGCTATAATTTTGATCCTGATGGAATGCAATTTTAAGCAATGGAAGTAATATAGATATTGGTAAAAAAAATTAATATAGTTATGTTTGTGAGTTTGGATATACAAATCCAATCATTTTTTTACTACCATATTTAACATTGCATTCATGTATATACTTTTTATTTTAAGTTTGTAAATAATATTATGGTCTCATAAAGTTTTAGTTTATTTTTTTTACTTTGAAGTTGTACCATATTTTAATCATGTATAAACCAGGTATAGTACCCAAGTTCTTGGCTTTCCTAGCCAAGGATTCGTAAGGGTGAAGTGGAAAAGATTATTCATCAACATGTAGCTCCTCAAATTTCTTTTTTTTTAGGATTGAATCATATGGAAAAATAATGTTCCTTTCATACAATAATGTGGCAATGTATCTTACTACAATGTATAGTTTTACAATGATTTATATATTTTTGAAGTTTTTGGATGAGTTTCCTTAAGGTATTGTTTTCTATCCATTCGTTATGAACTTCCTAAATCAATCTTGGACATCAAAATAATAAAGCAAGGAGACATGCATCCTCTTCAGATAGTTTAGATAAGGCATCAAATACAACATTCTCTTTTCCCTTCATATATAAGATCTAAAAATCATATCGCAACATCTTAGTGACCCATTTAGGTTTCTTATGTGAAGACAATAGTTTTTCGAGGAAGATGTTGAGAAAATGATGGTTAGAATGGATGTAAACACACTTTCCTATGAAGAATGGTCACTAATTCTTCATTTCATGAATGATAACCATCATTTCCTTCTCATATGTGGATTTTCCAAAAGTGTGGTCACGTAAATTGTTATTGGTGAATACTAATGAGAATCCATCCTCCCTCAATACCGCAAGTTAAAGCTCTTCTTGAGAGATTGAATTCTGAGTCAAAAGTATTATTAAATTCAATAATTAGTAACATTAGAGTAGTGCACATTGCTTCCTTTAAAGAAACGCATGTTTAGGTTGTTAAGTAAATGTTATATTCTTTGAAAGACTACCATGACACATTGTATGTTGCACCAACTGTAGTGGAGCGGTTGCAGGGGGTTGTATCCACCATGTTTGGGGGATTACAAGGGCATGAATACTACTCTACCCAAGGGGTTCATAGTGAGGTAAAATCCCCCTTGAATGGTGGTTTAGGGGTAGTGCCTCCAAGAAAAAAAGTGGGTAGTTTTTTGCATTTGTTTTTTGTGGTTTTTAGCACATTTTTAATCCCCCCTCTCAGTATTATATGGGAAGTTGATGACATGGCACCCTAAGGTGAGGACATGTGGTAGGGGGGTTTAACTCTTTTCGGTGGTTAAAATGTTAAGGTCCAACCCTAACCCCCTTATTTATGTAATAGGGTCGAGTCATAGTTATAGTTAGTTAAAGAGTCAATAAAGCCCATATTAATAATTGTAAGTGGTTGACCCGCATTTACGGAAGGGACCACAGTTAATTGAAAATGGGCCATAGTATTAGATAGATGGTATTAATAAGAACCATGGTACTGACCAATGGTATTCCATGTATCAATCCTATATAAATGATAGATACTCCCCTTGAGGAGTTTCATGTCTTATTTTGTAATCAAGCCTAGCTCTATTTGAGGTTGCCCCCTCGAAGAGGCAAGTGAAAATTACTTTCGTTTTTGAATAATAAAATACACATTGTTATTTGTCATCGTTCTGTGTTTCGGGTATATTTATTCGCATATTTGGTCTTCTGGTATCTTCTTGTAGGTCAAGAGCATAACAAGTGCTATTAGAGCACTTTCCAGGGTCGGTGGGATCTCCATTTTTAGTAGAATGTTTTTTGGCTAGATGTTATAGACATTTTTGGGCACCGCAACCCCAATCGTAAATGTCCATAAACGGAGGGCTCCTAAGTCCCTAAAATTTTTGCTTCACTACTTAAAGGAAAAAGGTCAGCTGATTACATCATCTCCTAGAAGTTCTCCACTAAAAACTGCTCAGAAATGGTCAAAACTGGACCATACTGAATACCCAGTGTAGAGCGTGCGATGCATATCACCTTCCCAGTGTAAAGGGTGCGATGCGTACTGGATGACCCCTCTGTAGGGTGCGATGGGCAAGAATGGACAAATGGCAAAGACAGTTTGCAAGGTGGAAGATCATGGAATCTTCTAGAAACATCCCCTCTGACACTTGCCTCTCTGTTTTTGACCAGGGATGAGTAAGAGATCATCAGTCTCCAAGTGGGATCAAGAACTATCAGAGAGAGGACAGTAATAAAAACCCCAGAAGATGACTCAACCCCCTACAATTATCTATATATGGATCCCTCATCACAGAGATTGAAAGGCTGGAATCTTGTATCTTGTAGAGAAGTGTTGTTGGTTTTCTGGTGAAACTTCATAGTGTTGGGTGATCTAAGATTTACTTGAGGTGAAGAAGGGCTTTCTTGCTAAAGGATGATGCTGGGTCAGAACAATTGGTTGTAATCCTCGTGCTATTCCTGATATTAATAAAGCTATTCAAGTTTTCCTCCATATTCTTGTATGTTTGATTATATATGCATTTGTTTGGTTAATACACATTTGGTCCTGTGTTATTTATGAATATAGATCTCTATTCTTTGATAGTAGTATGCTGCTTTGATTCCACAGGTGCTCGTTGAAGCTGGGCAGATGAAGAAGAAGCGAAAAAGGTCTATCAGGAAGGAGAGAAATCAAGTAAGGAACCAAGCGCAAGACTAAGGTTGGTGTCCTTTGTTCCACTCTTATCTATTTTCATAAAGGAAAACGAAAGTAGTCTTTGCTTGTTTGTTTCTAAGACGGCTACCAGTCTTAGTGGGAATAGAAGCTCCGAGTGGACACTATTCCTGGTAACAAAATGGCGACTCCACTGGGGAGCGAATAGATTGTTTGTTAGTTTATCTTTGTTTGTTTTATAAACTTACAGACGGAGCCTGAAGTCAAGCCAGCTAGCCTTCGAACTGCATTTGTTATACAAATGCAAAGTAGATCAATGCTGCTTCAGTCTATCTCCAGGTTTCGTTTATAAATTGAATAATCGATCTGAAAGCGTTCTAATTTCCCTAAGTGGTGGCTCTAGTAACCTCCTTAGATCAACCCCAGTGATTTACATTTACTGAACATCACTTACTCGGCCTAAATCCCTGAACTGAACTGTAAATTGTGAGCAAAGACTAGTTAAAAGTCTCGCACCGGTACCATCACACCCTCCCTTCAAGGCAGTTTGTATGCATCGCACTTCCCGTGTGGAGTAGGTGCGTTGCATACTGGATTCCCTGTGTGACAATTGCGATGGTCAGGGAAGGTTAATTTTACCTTCAGAGTTTGGTTTTTCTTCACTCTTTTCAGTTCTTTTCAGGAGTTTTGCTGTCTAGTTAGTTTATCTCTGTGAAAACCCCCTTCTCTTCCATCATTCCGCCTCTATTGTGCAAAGAAATGTAAGTGTTTTTATGTATTGTGCGCCATTTTCAGTTCTCTTTTGCAAAGAAGTAGCGTAGTCGATCTGTCGTTTCTTAATTTGAAAGTGTCGTAAGTGTCATTTCAGTCATAGAAGAGAATCCCATTATTCTTGATAGTCGATTTTACTGTTACTCTTGTATATGACGTGAATTAGTAGTTTTTAACGTGTCTAAAAACAATTTTCATTTCGAAATCGCAAAGTGTCGCCCTTATCTTCACTTCATTTTGAAAAGAAATTTGTTAAGTATTGTCGCTTTGGAAATAATTCAGATTTGCACTTAGCTTTCTTATCGTCATTCATACATTAAGAAGGCTGAAAAAAAATACATGCATGTGTATTTGCATTTAGGCTGCCTGGTTTGATTTAGGAGAGTGCATTTAGTGTGTGCTCTATGCTCTTTGTTGAAAGACTCTCAATTTCTTTCCTTAGTAGCTAGGATTTTCATTGCCAAAAGAAGATTAAACAGTTGTTTATCATCTTAGACTGCATTTTAGAAATTGTATACACATCGCGCGGTGAACCTGAAAGGAAAATGTCTAAACAAGATCAACTATAAAATAAATTTAATGAATCTAAAAATGCTTTGGAACCTAATGCAAAACATCTGGAAGTCTAGGCTAGAGACATATTCTGGCATCGTAAAACCTAGTAACTATTGTTTTCATTGTTGGTTGGGTTATCCCTCCACTCTAACATGACAAGTGCCAGTACAGACTTGTGCTCCCATGTATCGTCGAGTATATATTAGGAGACCACAATAGGCTACATCCTTTATCCTTAGGAAGCCGTTTCTGCCGCCCTATCAATCACAATGCACTGAACAGAGCATTCGAGAAGATTGACTATCGTACTGTAAAAAGTATTCTACAGTTTTGCATTTGGTTTGGTAATCTCCTCTACCTAGATTTCTAGAGAAGTCTCTTTCATTCCTTTTTAGACTCCTTAAAAGAAAAGGTCCATTTGAGTACTTGTCACTTCAGGCTCATTAAAAATCGAAGGTGACTAGAGTCATCTTTTGTTTTTTCTTGACTCTTTAAAATTGAAAAAACAAGTTGTGTCAAAGCGTGTAAAATTTATTTTAATTAGAATAACATCATAAGTCCCCTCGTTGGTCTTTAGGTTGAGAAAAGTGGAGTCTACCAACCAAGGATTTCCCCGTGGAGGAAATCCTAGTCCTTTCTCCTCTTGGGGAGATGTTGGTGCCCCCCATATGGCCACATTGTCACTTCCAGGGTTGACGATTGGTTTTCCCGTCTGGTTCTTCTCTACCTTTGTCGTTCATAATACCATAATTCCTGAACAGTCAAGTCAACAACTAGATGATACTAGAGTTACCCCCCAACCTTCTACTTCATCTGTTTCTCCCTCTCCTCCTTCCTCTTCACTTGATAAAGCTGGTAAAGCTAAAAATCAAGTAACTGAGAAGAAGAAGAAGTGGAAAGAGAAAAAAGAAAAGAAGAAGAAAGACCAAAAGTGAAAGGGGGAAGCCATGCGTCATCTAGCGAAAATCCTCACACCGCGTCATCTAAACCTAAAGATCCATGTGTCATTTGCAAAGGAGACCACTATCATCAAGATTGTCCTTGCATCCCTCGGATCTTAAGGGACTGGTCTCCTCGTTTGGATGATCCGGTGTCATCAACCTCTCATGATCATGTTGAAAGCACACCATCAACCAGTGAAAGTGAAGTATCTGGACAGAAAAGGAACCACAAATTTCCCTGTAAATTTTGTGAAGGCGATGACACTATCCACCATTGTCCCTTCCTAGGCGATCACACCGTCCACTGTTGTCCCTTCCTAGACGGCTCCCTCCTGGATATAAGAAACTCTTGCCAAGTCCACCACTGGTTGAAAATCTGGCTGGCACGCCATTGTGGTTGGCCGAAATGTCTATCATTGAAAATTAACCCTTTAAATCCATACCAGATGAAATTCAAAAGGTCGAGGTGGCAGTTGACCCGGTCTTGCCTTCAGAAGGTTCATCTTCGAATGATACCATCATTGAAGAGAAAGAGAACGACACCGTTCAAATTCTCATCGTAAACACAAACTCCGACGAACTTGGGGGCAGTCTACCCGTTCCTTTACCATAGGAAGGAAGTTCTTCAGAGTCATATCCAGCCGTCTAGTCGGTCCCACCTCCAAGAAACCTAGTCGTTTCCTTCGACTGGAATCTACTAGGCAGACCCCGTTTACCAGCTAATGTACCATTTCGAACCATTGTACAAGCTTACAAAATGGTCATGGCTAGTACCATCATAGATGAAGGGGCTTCTGTGAGTATCCTTTGCTCAATTTCTTGTAAAGCGCTTGGTTCGCCATCACTTTTGCCTAAAATGTGAAATCTGACAGGCTTTGACAAAGGAACCAGTCGACCGTTAGGGATCCTTGCCAATGTGCCCATTACTTCGAGAAGGAAAACTATTCACATGAACGTGATGGTAGTCGAAGGACCCCTAGATTATAATCTACTCCTTGGGCGTGACTATGTTTATTGCATGGGAGCCATCGTCTCCTCACTCTTTAGAGTAAAGTGTTTTGCGCACGAAGGCAGAATGGTCAAGCTCATAGACCAACTGTCATTCCCTGGTTCACACATAGGAAATAGTCAAATTCCATCCCTAAATGGTCTTTTCACGCAAGGAATGTCTCATCGATCTCCAGTCCGTCCACCTGATGAGCACGAACGATTCAGGAGGATATGACTGAAACCTGGGGGCATGCACCCTGGTCTGTTTCGGCAGGAAAACCTTGGGTATAGAGTAGGTTTTCACAGAGGATATATGACTAGTCTGACACACTCGTCCATTTAGGAAAATGGGATTAGACTGGAATAATATTCCCTCGTCAAAGTTATGTGAGTGGAAGTGACTGTGCCACTCACCTTTGTCTATTTCGGTAGACATCTCCAAGGAAGCATTTTGTCTGCGACATGGATGGAGAGCTTTCATATGGTAACCTGGGAATTTTTCGCTATACCTGGGGGCATACAAAACTTTTTGCATGCAAGTGAAGAGTGACCATTTATTTTTTAAATTTGTAGGTCCTCTAACCCTTTAAACTCGTAAGGTTGGTCTTTTCCTAGCTTGCATAAAGAAAGGATCCGGGGCAAAACTTTAAAAGGTGCAAGCTCCATAAAAGATGGCATCTTAGATGAGATATCCTTATTATATGATTGGCACGAGTAGTTTTAATGCGGAATTCAAGCTCGTTAAAGAATAAACATAAGCAATGAGAAAATGTTCCCCCCAGAGTTTAAGCTCACTAAAAAATGAACCAATTTTCCGGTAAATAACCATTGCGAATGCATTATCATCAGCTTTTAAGACTTGGTCGTGCTCTCAACATCGCCTCCACTATGTTTTTTAGCTGATCATTCACCTCCATTTGATTGTTTACCCTTTAGAGGAACATCTGTGAAGAGTGATTCTATTAGCCATCCTTGTGACACTGCCATGATTGGAAAATTCCAAACCTTACCTGGAATCAGCGCTACCCAAAATCGTCACTCGTTCCTCGTAAAACGAGTCTCCTTTAAGCTCTTTTCAACTAACTCATAAAATATGAAAATGTTACCGGGTGATTAGCCTCTTCGGCTCGTTAAGGTCATCAGAAGTGCTATCCCTCCCCTAGATTTTAATCTTTTTGGACTTGAGGGATTATTACACAAAAGGATCGAGCACTTTTCTTGTTCGGCTCATTAAAATTACTGAGCATTCATCCCTTTCATATTATTTTACGCTTTTTCGGACTTAAGGGATTATATGATGAAAAAGAATATTTGGAGTTTCCTTTCCATCCCTTTCAGACTCTCTAAACTTGAAAAGGACCGAGTTATCTTTGTCGTTAAACTCGTTAAAACCGAATAGCGACAAACTCGTCCAAATGGACGAGAACGAGTTTCACTGTCGCTAGGCTTGTTAAAATATAGCGACAGGTTTGCCCGATGGGCGAATTATATAACAAGCATATGTTATCCTCCTCAAGATTGACAAAAATAAAGAGGTACTGGTCAGCAATGACTGGGGAAAATTGGGAAGAAAACTTGATAAAAAACTTTATTGGTAGCAAGTCGCTCTTGAACATGACACTTTCTCTCCGCATCCGAGTCGGGTTGGGTTGTTCTGTTCACTGGTCATATCACCATTGGTCCGTCACCCCATCCATATTTGGGGTTAATGCTACCAATCCATCATCAGTGTCGCTGATATGTTCAAGAGAAGTCATTCAGAGAATTCACCTGTGTCTCACCTGCTGCAATACATTCACGCTCCATTCTTTCATGACTGTAACCCTGAATCCTGTATCATCAGATCGTTTTCACCTCCAAAATCATTTGCTTTGTTCCATGTCATAGATGTGGGATTCATTAAGGCCCTAATACGGTGGGTCACTTCTTGTCGACATCAGCTCATTATCCAAGAATTCAACCTAGGAACGACCCTTTCAGTACTTTGAAGCTTGCATGCCTTAATGGCAAGTTTCTCACTTTCGGTGACAGGTTTACAATAATGGCCTTCGACCTAGATATTTTGCATGGTGTTTGATGCCAAGTCCTTTCTCCACCGTGTGAATTGTACTATAGTACCTTGAGGGTCATTTTCATTATTGGTGATTCCTCTCGCGCCTGTTAACAACTTACATCATTGGCTGGTAATCAGGCGATGTATTTCCATGTTCGACTCTAGAACATTTTTCACATGGATCGGCTTGTACTCTGAGTGAAGATTGAACGAGTTTTCAAGACCCTGGATCTAGTTTCATCCATCTGGGCTGTGGTATATTCAGGAATATAAAGACATCAAATGTACATCATTTCCAAACATATGATCATCCAAATCAAAGGATGATGAGTCCAAATCATCAGTCTGCTACACAGACGATTGTCTGTCTGATGTACATGAAAATGAATTTATAAAGTTGAGCATGGGAATGCTCGCCTAAGCTAGATCATGAAAACTATTATGAAGATAATTCATTGTATTGTACCTTATTACAGGTTGCCTCCCATCTCGAAAAAACTTCGGATCCTCGTGATAAAGCGTTTCACCCGACATCAAAAGATTAACAACCTCATGCTTTAGGGGGTAACTGTTATAGACATTTTTCGGCACTGCAACCCCAATCATAAATGTCCATAAACTAAGGGCTCCTAAGTCCCTAAAAGTGTCGTTTCACTACCTAAAGGAAAAAGGTCAGCTGATTACATCATCTCCCAGAAGTTCTCCACTAAAAACTACTCAGAAATGGTCAAAACTGGACCATACTAAATACCCAGTGCAGAGGGTGTGATGCATATCACCTTCCCACTGTAAAGGGTGCGATTCCTACTGAATGTCTCCTCTGTAGGGTGCGATGGGCGAGAATGGACAAATGGAAGAGACAGTTTGTGAGGTGGAAGATCATGGAATCTTCCAGAAACTTCCCTCTGACACTTGTCTCTCTGTTTCGACCAGGGATGAGTAAGAGATCATCAATCTCTAAGTGGGATCAAGAACTATCAGAGAGAGGACACTAATCAAAACCTTAGAAGATGACTCACCCCCCTACAATTATCTATATATGGATCCCTCATCACAGAGATCCAAAGGCTGGGATCTTATATCTTGTAGAGAAGTGTTGTTGGTTTTCTGGTGAAAGTTCATAGTGTTGGGTGATCTAAGCTTTACTTAAGGTGAAGAAGGGCTTTCTTGCTGGAGGATGATGCTGGGTTAGAACAATTGGTTGTAATCCTGTTGCTATTCTTGATATTAATGAAGCTATTCAAGTTTTCCTCCATATTCTTGTATGTTTGATTATATATGCATTTGTATGGTTAATAAATATCTAGTCCTGTGTTATTTATGAGTATAGATCTTTGTTCTTCGATATTAGTATGCTACTTTGATTCCATAGGTTCTCTTTGAAGTTGGGCAGACAAAGAAGAAGCGGCAAATATCTGTCAGGAAGGAGAGGAATCAAGTAAGGAACCAAGCGCAAGACTAAGGTTGGTGTCCTTTGTTCCACTCTTATCTATTTTCATAAAGGAAAACGAATGTAGTCTTTACTTGTTTGTTTCTAAGATAGCTACCAGTCTTAGTGGGAATATTAGCTTCGAGTGGACACTGTTCCTGGTAACACTAGAGACGTGTTCCAACACCTTTAAACCACAGGATCTGTCATTAAGCACATAAACCTATGGATTTGGGGAGGCATCCACATAGGAAATACAAGAGGTGGTCACGCTTGTTGGACTCCCTTGTAACCCTTGTGGGTACCCCTTCGAGTAGTAGCGCATTAGACAGAGCCACACACAGACTATCTTCCAAGTACCCTCTAGGTATATTGGGAGCCCCCTAGGCTCACCTAAAACCTCACCATAGATAAATCGTCAGCCATCTTACTGCCGCAATACATAGAGAATAGCACTCGGGGAGATTACTCGTGCGTATGATAGGGTAGTCAGGTAGTACGGCTAAGGGTACGGTTGATTCTCCTTAGTTAGTGCCCTAAACATTGGGCCAAGTACTAGTGTTCGACCCTTATGTATATTGCGATCTGTAGCACCTAACACTCTTTGAGACCATAGCTCCCTTGTCTCTCTCTAGATCGTGCCTCATCTTGACTAGATCAGGTCTAACAGGTTGGGTTTTGTTGCAGCTGCAACAATTGGATCCGCCATTCAGATCTAGCAACAGGGGTTCGATTACTGCCACACTCCTACTCATACTCTGCAGCTGAGGGTTTCGCTGATAGATCTAACTATTTTTGCGGGGAGGCTTGTGGCTCCTATACCTAGGTGTGATTCTCGTAGGACATTGGGCATAATTAACTTTTCTAGGAATCGGCTACTGTAGTATTCCTAAGAAAGAAGTAAAACTCCTTTTAGAGTTCAAAAAAAAATAAAATCTCGAGACGCTTATAGGAGACAGCCCATAAGAATCAAGTCGATGGCCTAAGTAACGTGGTACCATTCAGTTGTCAGCGTCAAAATTTCGAGTGGTACCAATTTCTTTTCATAGTAACAACAAGTGCACTGGATCTGTGCATGGTACAAACTAGAGCTCAAGCTATGGCCAATGAGAAGATAGACACCGTTGAACAAAAGTTGGTGGAATTAACGAGGCAGATCTAGTCCTTAAATGATGCAATCACAAAGGGAAAGTCGGGGGAACAATCGAAGGCATATGCTTTTAATGAAAACCTTAAGGGAAAACCTAGCCATTCTCTTCACTTCTATGGAAACCACCAACAGACCTAGCCTCAACCACCCAAGCTAGACATGTATAAATTTGTTGGCTATCATCTGCCCATATGGCTATCACAAATGGAGAAATATTTCACATTGAATCACATCAGAGATGATGTGACTAAGCTAAGTGTGGGAAGCCTGTACTTAGACCAAGAAAGATGGCAATGGTGGTAGTGGCATCAACACTACTATGCAAGGCCAATGACTTGGTAGATATTCTCAAAAGCCCTTTCTCATTGCTTTGACCATGAATCTAACATTTTGGGTCATCTTACTAAGCTCTGACAAACAAGCATAGTGCATGAATACATTAAAGCCTTTGAAGCATTAGCCTTCCACACAGGAGGTCTAGCAGATGAATTCTACTTGGAATGTTTTATTAGTGGTCTCAAAGATGCCATACAAGCCCATGGCCGGATGCACCACCAAGTCACATGGATGGCAACTTGCACGACAACTCATGAAGTAGAATGTGTGTTAGCAGCCTAGTTGGCTCGTCCAAATTTCATAGCCAAGGGACACCCCACCCAGGCTTCGAGCACTACCCAAACACTTAAGGTTTAAAAGGTGTCACCAACAAAAATGGCAGAAAGAGGAAAGAAGGGATTGTGTTGCTACTATGATGAGAAATACTCCCTGGGGCATAAATGCAAGGAACCCAAATTCTTTCAAATTGATGCTACTAATCATAGTTCATCTGAGGAAGCCCCACCATTTGAGGGACCAGAGGAGGAAGATGAGGACAACTAGTCAAACAATGAGCTCCCAGCTACACCAGAATAACCAGTTATCTCACTCCATGCTTTGGCAAGAATTTATTCTCCCCAAACTCTCAAAGTTAGAGCTTTTATTAAACATCACCATGTAGTAATCTTGATTGATAGTGGCAGCACTCATAAACTTATCCATCAAAGAGTCTCTCAAGTAGTGAATTGTTTTGTCAGAGCAGTCTCTAATTTCCAGGTCCAGATTGCTGATGGGGGGACAATGAAATGTTAAGACCGCTGTGAAAATTTCAAACTTTAGATGGGGCATTATCACCTAAAGACCCACATGTTTGCCATCAACATGGGTGGGTGTGACATTGTCTTGCGTGTTGAATGGCTCTGTAAACTCGGCCCAATCATAATCGATTTCCAGGAGTTTTATATGAGCTTTAAGTAAAATGACCACACGCATACCCTCCGTAGACTCCAGGCAAGTGCTCCTTCTATCATCAACTCGCATAGGATGGAAAAGTTGTTAAAAAAAGGCCACCATGGAGTTATAGCCCAATTTAATGCCATCCAGGCCTTCAAGCCCACTTCTCTTCATATTCATCCTAAGATGCAATAGGTCTTAAAAAACCATTTGTAGGTCTTTGACAAGCCTCATGAGCTTCCACCCTCGAGAGAGGAACATGATCATAGCATTCTTTGGTCCTAGGGGCACAACCACCAAAGGTGCACCCATATAGGTATCCTTTCACCCAAAATAATGAAATTGAAAAAATCATCAAGGAACTCGTAGAAGCTGGTGTCATTCGTCCTAGCATTAGTACTTATTCGTCGCCTATGGTCATGGTGCTCAATACAGATGGGGAATGGCGTATGTGTCCAGTATTTAGGGCCCTCAAAAAGATGATAGTGAAAGATAAATTTCCAATCCTGGTTGTTGATGATTTGCTGGATGAACTAAATAGGGCTCAATTCATTACTAACCTTGACCTTCACTCAGACTATCACCCAATTCGCATGAAAGAAGTAGACATTCCAAACACTACTTTCCGAACTCATGAAGGCCATTATGAATTCCTGGTCATGCCATTTGGTCTATTTAATGCCCCATCCACTTTTCAAAGCCTCATGAATCACCTGCTCAAACCATATCTCAGAGAATTTGTCCTTGTTTTCTTTGATGACATTCTCATCTACAGCCTCACCTCGGACAAACATCTTTAGCATGTAGACCTACTCTTGCAACTGCTCTGGAAGCATAAACTATTTCTCAAATTTTCCAAGTGCTCTTTTGGCATGAAAGAAGTCGAGTATTTGGGCCACATTGTGGGGCGTGAAGGTGTCAGGGTGGATCCCAAAAATATCTTGGAAATGCAAGATTAGCCTCAACCAAAGACCTTGAAGAGTCTGACAGGATTTTTGGGTCTCACAGGCTACCATCGCAAATTTTTCCACAATTATGATCCCATTGCTAGACCCCTCACTCACCTTCTCAAGAAAAATTCATTCCTCTGGAATGATGAAGCGCAATTGGCATTTATAGCTCTGAAGCATGCAATGTGTTCCACTCTCATATTGGCACTACCCGACTTCACAAAATATTTTGTGATTGAATGTGATGCTTCAGGTATGGGTATTGGTGCTATCTTAATGCAGGAAGGTACACCCTTGCCCTTCACTATCCAACAACTAAGTGGGAAAAATTTGGGACAATCTACCTATGAGAAGGAGATGATGGCCATTTTACATGTAGTGGATACCTGGCAACCATACTTATTGGGGTAGAGTTTCCAAATCTACACAGACTATCAAAGCCTTAAATATTTATTGGAGCAACACCTATCCTCGCCACAACAAAAAAAATGGCTAGCCAAAATTTTGGGATATGATAATGAGGTAATTTACAAGAAAGGGCATGAAAATGTTGTAGCAGATGCATTATCACACCAATTTGAGGAGGAAAGCACCCTACTAGCAATCTCTCTTCCCATTCTAGAATGGATTGAAGAGGCTCACAAGGAATGGTTTTCACATCCTTCTCTCTCCCAACACATTAATAAATTGCAGGTAGATCCAAATTCCACAGTGGGCTACTCTTGGTAGGATGTGATTCTACACTACAAGGACAAAGTAGTGATATCACCAACATCCACCCTCAAAAGTCATATTTTTGCAGAGTTTCACTCATCTCCCACTACATTCCATTCAGGATTTCAGAAGACTTATGCTTGCACTCGATGTTTATTCTTTTGGATAGGCATGAAAAAGGGAATTCTTACTTTAGTAGCTAAGTGTGACGTGTGTCAGTGCCACAAAGGAGAAACAGTCAAATCCCCAGGCACCTTAAAACTATTTCCCTTGCCTGCCTCAATCTGGATGGAGGTTTCTATGGATTTCATCACTGGTCTTCTGAAGTCAGGCAACAAGTCAGTCATCATGGTGGTTGTGGACAAACTTTCTAAGTATTCTCATTTTTGTGCCCTACCCCACCCTTTTACACCCACTTTGGTGGCTCAATCTTTCATGGACTAGATCTTCATTGTGTCTGATCGTGACCTAATCTTCACTAGTAACTTTTGGCAGGAACTCTTCAGGTTACAAGGTAGCCAACTACAACTTAGTACTTCCTATCACAACTCAATAATTCCTATCATTCCCAAACTAATTGTCAAACTGAAGCAATCAACAAATTTCTGGAGACCTACCTTAGGTGTTTCACTTCAGAAAAGCAACATCTATGGGTACAGTGGTTACCTCTAGTTGAATGGTGGTATAATACTAACTATCATGCCACCACCAACATGACTCCATCTGAAGCAATTTATGGTCAACTCCCCCCTTCACCTAATTCTTATTTCCAGGGATGCTCTAAGGTACAAGCAGTGGATCAACTCCTACAGAACCATGCAACCATGCCTGCCCACCTCAAAGAGAATCTCCATCAAGCTCAAAATTGCATGAAGCAATAGGCAGACCAACATCGTTAAGAGTGAAAATTTCAAGAAGGGGATCATGTATTCTTGAGCATGTAACCATATCAGCAAACATCACTTAAAGACAATGGTTGTCAAAATTATATCCAAAATTCTATGGACCATATCAAATACTTCAACGCATCAGAGGAGTAGCCTACAAGCTAGCCTCGCCACCCACTGCAAAAATCCATCTCATCTTCCATGTCTCATGCCTCAAGAAAGTGGTTGGGAACAATTGCAGAATTCAAATTACTCTACCTAAATTCGATGAAGAAGGTTCAATCTAGCTCCAACCTGAACAGGTTCTTAACACATGAGAACAGAACATGTGCAGCTGCACGATAAAGGAAGTCCTCGTCAAGTGGAAAGATACCTCTCTAGAAGATGCGACTTGGGAACCAACCACTGTTCTTCAACAATTTCTGCAACTTTAGCCTTGAGGACAAGGCTATTTTTATGGGGGAGGACATGTTAGGGTCCAACCGTAACCCCCTTATTTATGTAATAGGGTTGAGTCATAGTTATAGTTAGTTAAAGAGTCAATAAAGCCCATATTAATAATTGTAAGTGGTTGACCGCATATAAAGAAGGGACCACAATTAGTTGCAAATGGGCCATGGTATTAGATAGATGGTATTAATAAGAACCATAGTACTAACCCATGTTATTGTATGTATGAATCCTATATAAAGGATAGAGACTCCCCTTGAGGAGCTTCGTGTCTTATTTTGTAATCGAGCATAGCCCTAGTGGAGGTTGCCCCCTCGAAGAGGTAAGTGAACATTTCTTTCCTTTTTGAATAATAAAATACACACTATTATTTCTCATTGTTATGTGTTATGGGTATATTTCTTCGGATATTTGGTCTTCTGGTATCCTCTCGTAGGTCAAGAGTGACACATGGAAGTGTCGGTGGCATCCAAATTGTAGTACATGTGTTATCCTAGTGGTAGTGACATGGCACAAATGATAAATTAGCACTCTATGTTCATGAGAGGGGAGGTAAATTAGTATTATGTAAAATTTTAAAAACTATTTATCTAGTCAAACAAATTTAATAATACAATAGTTCATCAATCACATAAAGAATTAGACGTTGGATGTTTAGTGGAAACCTGTATGGGAGAAAACCATAGATATTATTTTAAATTTACTGTAAATGCAAGCACCAACTTAAATTTACATTAGATTATGTATGAACCAACCTATAGGAGGCTCCCCCCCCTTTTATTTTCATGCACCCACTTTCTAGAAGCACTAGCTCCCATTGTTGTATGGACCAAATTTCTCTAAGAACCAACACCCTGATATATTCAAGAACCTACCTGAAGAATAATCCAGTCCCTTATAACAAAATTTAATATTGGTTATGCCTAGCTTGTGTAATGTTTTCTTTGCAACACACTCCCTATCTTTGATTCTACTCCTTTACAATAAATAAATATTCAACACTCTAGGCCAACAATTTTCTTGTACACATGAGTTTTAGATCTAAGTCAATCTCCACATTTAGCTTCCTTTTAGCTCTCTCTCCTTTTCTCTCTCTAAGCGTAAAATAAACTTATATAAGTTTTATGAAACTTTTCTCCCTCTCACGAATTGTACAATTATTGATTTTCTACAACAATATTTTTCCTTCATAATAATGATAATATGAGACACCTGACTTCTCACATCATTTGCTGCTTTTCATTTTGGGCATCCCTAAAACACTAAATTTCGAATCTCAACCCTTGATTTTTAAGGTACCTAATGAATATAATTGATAACCAACAGGAATGGATTAAGCTTAGTAGGTGCTTAGCCCTAAACATATGCAATATGGAATTTTACATTATATATATATATATATATATATATATATATATATATATATATATATATATAAATATATATATATATATTCCGTAGTAAATTTAGCATCTAGATGATTCCAAGCATGACCAATTTTCAAGACAGAGGATACCCAGATGTAGCCCAAGTCCAAATATCCTCACATCTAGATAAATCCAGGGATTTGGTATCTAATCCCCACTTCCCTTCAAAACAAAATTGCACTAATGAATGCCTCATGGCTCGACAAACATATAAACTTGTGATGGATCCCACTTTGACCTTGATAGTGGTACTAAGGCCTAGTTCCGAGTTTCTAAGATTTGGTCCCCACTTCCCTTCACACTTGATGCCTTGCCACTAGATGGTCATATGGTCGGAAAACACTTTTAAAATTTGTATGTGAATGGATCTAGGGATTCAATATTCGATTCCCACATCAATGACTCAACACCTACACAACCCAATGCTCGAATGCCCATATGGCCTTTTGCCTATAGAATCTAAATTTGTTTAGAAAAATAAAATAATTTAACACTAGGAAGTTTAAAAAACCACTTCTTGGTGTGAATCTTGAGGCCTGCCACATCATCAACCATGTCATTGCAACATCAATTTCCACATCATTTCTCTACCACTTGTCATGCGACATCATCATGATATTATCTCTTATCCACCTGTCATACCATGAAACTACCACATCACTACCACATGTAACTTGAAAATGAAAAAGGGCCACTTGGCTACCCAAAAATGTCAAAGTCACCTACCATGTGTTATAACGATAGAGTGCCATGTCGTTATTTGTTTCATGTCATTGCCACATCAATGACGCCTATACTAAAATATTAATTCCACCAATACTATCATGTGTCACTTTGACCATCCAAAGGAGGTAAAGCCACATATAATGAGTCTTTACCTTAAGGTGTTGCATCATCAACATGTCACTTTTTTCCATGTGAACCACTTTTCATTGCCACCTATATCCATGTGTGTTTCCATGTCATATTGAGGTCCACCTTTGGTTTGGCAGGGTCCACCTTGGTGCACCCTGATCAACCCAAATTCTCAGACAACTAGATACCCTCGAACCTTTATCATTTGAAACTATGTTTGGGATCCATGAATTCAAACTCAAATTTTTCTTCATTCTTCCAGAGTTAGATGAAGTTCCATATACCCTTGGAAAGCTATAAAAGAGGGATATAAAACCAAAAAACTCTCCTTGAACTTGAAATTCACGATGGAACTTGACACCAATGACAAAAACTTCCAACTATTGACAACTTACACATGCATTCCAATAATACATTTCAATGTATTTAAAGTACCAAATGGTTGTGTAACTTTAAAAATGAACCAAAATTATTAAAACTTATACCTATATAATAAGCTTCTCAATATAACCAATTATCTCTTTGCATAATAAAATCATCAATTTCTAGTGGCATGTGCAATGTGTATATTATGAGTAAAATATGGGGTATGATTGTCTCTTTAATCATGGATTTGACATGGATTACTTCAATCACTTCACCTTGAATTGTTGGGTACTCATGTAGGGGTTGCATCAACAATATAAGTATAGTGGATATACTATGATCATACTATGTAATTCTTAATCAAACAATTTAGTACAAGCTACATTAAATATTAACAAAAGAAAAATAGATCCCATCTAAAAATAGCACCCATAATGTGTGAAGTCATGTACTACATTTACCTTCCACTACACCTATATTGTACAAATTCAGATGCAATCAATATTTAGACCCTAAATAAAATAATAGAGCTCAAGCACCATATTTGAGGACTTAAACCATGATATTAACCATCTCTATTGGATTTTTGACCTCCAAATATGATATGGACACCATTAGGGATATTTACGCACAATGAATGATACTCAAGTCTTTGACGATGGTTGAGAGGGAAAATTAAGGGAATTAGGTTTTAAATGAAGTTGATAAGGCGCAAGGGTCATGAATGACAAATACCAATACCAATGACAAATATCAATATCTCGATATTGGAATACAAATACCACTATTAAGTTTGTAGAAAATGCTGGAATAGGGAGAACTGACCATGTTTGAGGAATACATATGTTTTTAAACTTTAAAGAAACTTTATAGTGTTAAAAATTACATTTTGTAAATGGATGAGTGACAATTGGTTTGCATGTTTTAAAATGGAATGTGGTAAAAATAATGTTTATGTGTTTTTAAAATTTAGAATTTCTTTGCTAGGTTAAAATATTTTACCCACATGTTTGTTGATTTGGTTTCTTTGGATTTAGCTTTGGCATAACCATCTTGTATGTCTAGAATTAAAAAACAACAAAACCTTCAATTTTATTTTTCTAATCCCTTTCAATATTTCTAATTTTCATTTTATTTTGAAACTCATTAAACAAATACATTATTAACTAAATTAATTATATATATATATATATATATATATATATATATATATATATACTAAAATACATGGTTTTAAAATAAGAAAAAGTGTGACAAATTTAATAAAACTCTATATTTTATTTCAAATATTTTTATTTCATATTCACACCTATTTCATATAAAATTCTTATTGATCCTATATTTCTTCTCTTAGGAGATTTTTAAATTCTACAATGTTATTATTATTGTGAAATTATGATTCAATTGTAATTTATTTTAAAATATGAAACACTTTTCTTAAATTGTAATTTCAATTTCTTGACTCATTACCAATGGTTTTTATATTATTGTTTTAACTAATTAAGAAATATTTTAATGTTGTTGTTGTGTGTGTGTGTGTGCTTTCTTTAATTAATACATTATATTGCTAAAAAATGCTTATATATACATCATTATATAATCTATCGAGCACATGATTTCTTTGTGTATTTATTGGGCTACCAAGGTTCCGAGAGACCAAAAGTTTCGTAAAGGAACCTTCATCCCAAAATATGCCATACAACTAGATACAAATTAAAAAAGAGATTATGAAATCCCTTATTGTTGGTATATCCAAGCTATACATAATAGAGAACTAAAAAGATGACAGGTGAGAGAATCATTTAGACTCGGAAGATGAAATGGGTGTTGGGTCTCTTGCACTCAATCTAGAGGTGAATTAGTTCCAAAGTCACATTATAAGTGTCCCTCCACATGGGAAAGCCTTGCATCCATCCTATTCAGTGTGAAGTGTTGGTTCATCAACATTCTTTTAATGTCTTCCAAAGAGGTAAAGAAATTATACCTCTCAAGTTGTTTTTCCTTCAAAACTGGCCCCAACATAGATTTCATCTACCATTGTAATACCATTGAGTTCAAATACTTCTTCTTCCATTCCCTAGTCTGACCAGCGTCTGGAATCCAAGTAGATTCCTCATTCATAATTTTGAAATTTGAGTGGATTTCCTCTCCACCGCATCTTGGGTTTCCAACTTGTAGCCAAACGAAATAAGGTGTCGAGCTACTAGTGACCTCGAACATAATCTAAGAAGTGAGACCTCCTTTTTCTAAATTTTCTAGGGTTGGGAATCCATTTGCAATCCTGATTACCCACCTTAGAATTAGATAAGTAGGCTTTGTCATAAAATTCATGAGATTCAAGGTGTCGAATCTCCTTTTTGATTTCCTGAGGGGTTGAGAAAAATAAGGTTGGTACTGAATTCCATTTGAATAGTCTTTTGGATTGAGAAGTAGAGCTACTGTTGGTACCTCCCATATGGATTGCATTTTCTGTCGATGTGGCATATTTTTTCAGAGAAGTGCACAACTAACATGAGGTAGAGTGACTCCAAGACCAACTTGAAGACTTAAAACCAAAATCACAAGGAAAAATGTTATAGAGATCACATAGAGGACTATTTCATCCCAAAAAACCACAGAGCATGGTAGTGGATAATATCCAAAACAATTGAAATCCTCATGATACAAAGACCTAAACCGAGTCAAGGCTGTTTCTAAATATAAAGTTAAAATGACTCTGAATTGCAGTGACCCTTAGTAGGTGAAAATTTCTTGTGACAAGAAAGTAATGCATGAACAACAATGGAATTTACAGTATACTTGAGGAACTTATCAATGCAATATGCTTTAACCCCTTCATGAAATTTTTAGACCAGAAGATTTGGCACAAAACACAATAACCAAGCTACAAACCATATTTTGTGACTAGATTCAAGAAGAGGAAATGGGTGGCCACAATTTAATAGAAATGGACAACCCACATGACACCAAAGAAAAGGATTACCCATTATAGACCAAACCTCACTACTAGATATGAACATGAAACAATACAACAAAAAATGAAGCACAATAAGCCATAGAATTCCCCATTGTAACATTAGAAAGCTATGGTAGAGAAAAATATTAGAACCAAATCAAAACGTTTCTTGGGTACTATACCCCACATACAAAAACTAGGCAGTTGAAAGGGATACTTGGAAAGTCTAGGATGTCAATCGTTGATTGAGGAAGCAAGACCAACAATTCAAAGACAGACCTTAATGTCATGCTATGTAAGGAAAGGATGAAAAACAATGACTTCGAAATCATAGACTAAGACCTATGTGTTAGGCAAGTGGGTTCCTCTAGCATATGTGTGTGTGTCTATATATATATATATATAGATTGGATAATAACATTTTTTTCAAACTTAAACATAATAAATTAAAATATAATTTTACATTAAATATATTCCATCTTTTACAAGTTTAAAAAAATAATTATTTTATTTTCAATGAAAATGAGTATCAACAAATATTTAATTTTAAGGAAAATTAATACCAACAAACTCTTCTACATCCCTTAACTTTTATTCTCTACTTGTGATAATTTGAAAAGTGTATCCCTTACCTATTCATTGTACTTTCCATAGAGTGTTTAGAATGACATAAACTTACTTTTAAGAAATATAAGATTTTATCTTGAGTAAAATGGTGTTTTATTTTATTGTTTTAAAAAATAAATCACAATCATAACTAGTCCTTCCATACATATTAACTATCTTTTTATTGAATTTCATTAAACAAATATCACAAGGACTTTCTACAAATAATACTTAAATCTACCATTGGAAAATAATATGTAGAGATTCGTGGCACCATCGTTATCATCATTGGTCAATTCATGCTTTACCATTCTAGTTACAAGATTGGGAAACATGATGGGGCCATGGGAAATGGGATGGTCCAACCCAATGAGGTGCCTGATTTCATGAAGCACCACTAACTCAATATTAACAACGTATGCATCATCCAACCTTCTCATGCTCACCGAAAAAAGCTCAATGTTGTGGAGGTGAAATCGCTCATCCTTCGGTGCAAACACATATGATATTACTATGCCCATATGCCCGTGATCTCGATCAAGGAAACCCCCATGATATTTATTTTCGTGACTTCAAATTCGAGGAGACCATGGAAATGAAGAGGAGCAACAATAATCCATGAATGGAAGGAGGAAGCCACTACATACCTAATACATTTTCTCGACAGGATGTTTGACTCAGGGATGTTGGAGAAGGTGTATGTCAGATTTTTTTTTGGTGGTTTCCATTTCATAACATAGATTGGTTCAATCACTTCACCTTTGATGGTTGGGTATTCATGTTAATAATATAGGTACAATGGATACAATAGGGTCTTATTATGAAAAATATTAATTAAACAAGTCATCACAAGTGATATTATTAAAAATTAACAAAAGGAAAATGTGTCTTATCTCATAATGCATGAAATTATGTACTTTAATTACTAGGAGGATTTTATATATAGAGAGGGGATATTCCACTTTAGATTGGAATATTAATGCCATTAGTAAGTTTTGTGGGAAAACAATATGGGATAAAGATGTTGAAAATGCAACAAGAAATTCCAAATTTAATTTTGTCTTAATTAAATTAGGAGAAATTTGAATTCTAATTTCAAGGAGCTATTTGGAAGAATTGAACTGAAGTGATATGGGACTTATCCTTCAGTTAAATGAGTTAATTCAAGTAGGAGACACTTGCATTATTTCTACATGATTGATTGTTAATTTTTAGCAATCAATATTAGCTAACTTGAGTTATTATCAATGTAACTAGTTCTCTCTGTTAGTAGAAATAGTGGAGGCTCAATCAAGGGTGTGTAACTAATTTCACACTAAGTGATTATCTAGTTAAACTGATCAATCAATTTAAATTAACTGATGCATGCAGATTAGTCGATTTTCCCAGTTGATATTGGAGTTCAAGGGAAGTGTATTATAAGTTGTAGCATAATCACTGTTTAGTAGTGAGATAGATTGTACTAGCACAAAGGTTGGTTAGGCTTGAGAAAGCATTGTAAATTGTCACTATTTTTTGACTTATGAAATATATAGATATGATGGGTTTTGAGCAGTTTCTTTCACCTAGAAAATCATTGTATGAGGTGTGATTGAACTATGTCTAATGTATGATTTGTGATATCTCGTTCATTTAATTATTTTTGTAGTTGGTATAATATATTCAAGTCTTTTGATTTAAATAGATTACATAAGAAATTTAAATCTACAAGGAATTTCTACATGGTATTAGAGCAAGAATCATAATAGAAGAGAAGAATTCGAGTGTGTCTTTGCAAGTGAATCAAATTTGCAGTATCATTCTTGAGAGTCAGCAAGATGTCGTTTTATGGATTGAGACTTGAGTATGCCCCTGAGGGTAGCTTGATGTACATAGCATGGAAGGAAAATATGGAGGCAATGTTGGAAGATAATAGGTTGAAGGATTCATAGAAAATGTGTGGCAAAGGCGAGGAGGATCATATTAGAAGGTGTTCAAGATCATATTGTAACAAAACTAAATGGGAAGGAGAATCCATATGCTATGTGGCAAGCATTGATAGATTTGTTTGAAAATAATAATGACCACAAGAATCTAGCACTAAAGGACAATCTTTGCAAGATCAAGATGGAAAAGGGAGACACAATACCAAAGTACCTAAGCAAGTTCACCTAATGTCAAGATGAACTTGGTAGTGTTGGTATTACAGCTGTTGATGATTATTTGGTAATCATAGCACTTTTATGCTTTCCCAAGAGCTGGCACAACTACCGGGATTTAGTAAATGGGAGAGAGAATGATCCGGATTTAAACAGGAACACAACAAATTACAGAGATAACCATATACACAAATATGCAGTGGAAATAATACTTCATTTCATTAATGGAAAATACTGAAATATGCTTACAATCAGAAATGGAAATAAACTAGCTAGGGTGATGGTAGCTTATCTCTGAGAAGAGATGTGATGGCTACATGCCTCTGAACTGTGTTACAATGAGGCTCGAAGGCCTATTTATTGTTGAGAAACAATGAAAAACCCTTAACATTCAAAAACCTAACCCTAGGAGATGAAACGCCAAACTGTGGGCCCCGTTTGGGGGTAAGTTGGTACATCAACTTCCCGGGGTCGTAACTTTAGCATATGATCCCCGTTTGACGCGTACAATAGCTCATTAGAAAGATCTATTCGAGCACTATCATTGTTGGAACGGCAACACGGGTCCATGTTCCATGGACCCGTGTTGCTCCTGGATTCCCAAAAAACATCGTTTAGGGCCTCAAAACGGCTCTGGAAGTTCAGGACCCGAAAAATTGCTAAAAATAGTAAGTTGTGCTACAATTAAGGAAACTAAAAATGCTGAGAAAGAC
>APFE030897479.1:0-11932 GCA_000404065.3 Pinus taeda | reverse complement strand
TTGTCTCCTTATCCACCCGAGGCATTCTGAATAGTCTAAACATAATGACAGGAGGATTTATGTGGAAGGAACCTCTAAACTCAACCAGGCTACATGAACACCTTGAGGTAGTAGCCCTTTTTACCAGAGCTAATTGGATGCCATTCTTTAAAAAACTTCGTGGGTATGATGAAGAAATAACGTAGGATTTTGCCTTGTCCTTGATACCTCACTCAAAAACCCATGCCACTGTTATTTTCAGGGGTCTCACCATGGAAATCACCCCAGAGTTCATCAGTAGGGTTACTAGTCTCCCACTTGGACTACCCTGGAGCAAGGAGGAAAAACCACTGGGTTAAGTTGCCAAGGAAACCTTCTTCCATTTAGATGAGCACCCTGTAGAGGACAAAAATGGCATTAGGAGAACAAGCATACCTTACCCTTGGGATGAGGTCAGTTGTCAGATTATCAAATAAATATCCAGTGAAGGAAGGTAAAGCATAGTTTATGGGTACCATTTCAGACTTTTGCATGAGTTAATATATGACATGGATCTTACTGCACCCCAAAAACTCAGTATTCCCTATTTTCTCATCCAGTCCCTAATATATTCCAGCATCAAATTGAAGGCAGGAGTTCCAGGCCAATTGGCTCACTATGGGCTAATTAAATTGCTGGTGGAAGAGGCCCTCCACACCTTCACAATACCCATAGCCTAGGAGATTTTTAGAAATATGACAAGGGAAGATGATGTAAAAGCCCTCACATATGACCTCAGTCCATCTGAAAGTGAGGGAGAAGAATAAAAAGGGGAATATGAGGAGGAAACCAAAGAAGAGGAAGAGAAAACACAAACAGAGAAAGAAGAGCCTGAAATAGGGAAGGAAGAAACCCAAATAGAGGAAGAAAAACATGAAACAGAGAAGCATAAGACCACAACAGAGAAGAAGAAGGAACCTAGGATAGGAGGAAAAAGGACTAAAATAGAAAGGAAAAAGACTAAATCAGTGAAGACAAATACTACAACAGAGAGGGTAGAAACTAAACAAGAAGAGGAGGAAATTAAAACAGGGATAGAAGAAACAAAACCTGTAGAGGAAGAAAAGACAAAAGAAAAATAAATAGAAGCAAAGAAGGTAGAAGTGTCTCCTGAAACACTGGAAAGAGAGGAAACAACTTTTCTTGCTGCACTCAGCACCCCAGTTAAGCCCAAACCAAAGAGAAAAAGGAAACCATCCATGTATGTTGAAAATGCAACAAGATGATGGAGCTTAGTGAAAAGAAGTTGTCTTCACTAAGTGGTCTCGCAGGCTATTTTTGGCGCAAAGTCTATTTTTAGGCTATGTCTATTTTTAGACATATGGATTGTGGTCTATGAGTTGCAGGATGCTATTTGTGGATGATTGGTCATGTTGGTAAAAATAGACAGACTTCTATTTTTAGACATATGGGCGGAGTCTATTTTTAGACTGCCAGTCCAAAAATAGAAAAATCGAATATTATTAGCTCTTAATAATATTTGGAATATAAACATTATCTTATCCTATTGCGGCACTTCAGTTCGAGCTACGGATGTGGCACATGCAGCTGCCAGAAGGAAATACACTTTTCTTATGGGTTAAGTTGAGCTATTGCATGAAGGACTTCAGTTAGAACTCAAGTGATTGAGTTTGGTGGAGTTGATTGAGGAGTTGATGGAGTTGTGTTAATTTGACTTAGTTGAACTAGTTGTATTTAGTATAAATAACAAATACACTAGTGATGAGTGGCGTGAATTAGTTATTAATTAATTCACTAATTATTAACTCATAAATCAATTGAGGAATACATTAGTTAACTCAGTTCATGGACAGTTCAGTGGAGACAAGTGTTAGAGGTGAGTGAAAGGGCAAGACAGCTGTTCGTTGTGACTATAGTTGTGCATGAGATTTGCACATGCATGGATTGAGATTGCCAATGAGGATTGTGTAGTGTAACACAAGGGAAATACAAGTTTGGATCAGCCATTCTCATCTATTCTCATGCAGGATTGCGCAGTGGAGACAGGCAAGCAGCGAAGGAGATTTGAACCTGTAATTGATTTAGATTTGAGCTAGTTTGTGTGTAACAGGTGGAGATAGTACTGAGTACTTCTGAGGAGTATTGTACTATGTATTGTTACATGTTCTCAATAAATATAATATATTGATAGTTGGGGTTTTTCAGTTGTATGCTTTCCCCAGGTACATACTGTGTTGATATGTGTGATTGATGTTTCAATGTGCGCATGCGATTGTTTCTGATTCTGCAAAATTGATGATCAATAGTAGAGGAGGTTATGTATTATGCATGCATTCTACAAATAGTGTATAATTAGGATAATCTCTATGAATAAGTGTTATATTATTCAAAATTTCTACATTTCAAGGCTCGAAAAAGCACCAGGATAATAATAGGGAAGCCACAACCACCCTCAAAAGAACTAATCACCATTGAAGATTCTCCTACTGCTAAAAAGGAGGAATATCCATCCAGAACCCCCACCACCTGTGAACGAGGAAGCCCTAGATCTTCCACATGGAGGGAAAGGATAAAACTACAGGACTCCAAAACTGTCCTATAGGAGGCGTAGATCGCTCTATAAGAGACCTTGACAAAGCTATAGGAGACTGAGAAACTTGAGAAAAGGGAAGAAGAACAGACCAAGGGGAAGGATGAAACAGCAAGGATACCAGAACTTGACCCACAACCTAGTTTAGGCTCTTATTACAACCTTCTAGAAGGAGGGAAAATCATTCCACAAAAGTTTGCAGTCCCTCTTTTCTTTGAGTTGGATAAAGAAAGAGAAAGGAGCCACAGATGGATGCAAATTGCAAAGTCCAAAGGGGTGGAAGACATTGGCCACATGGAGAACAAGCTTAGAGAGATGGGCAGAGATTTTTCCACTATAAAACATGTATAAGCAATAAAAATATCTCACTTGGAAGCAGAGAATGAAATGTTAAGAAAATAGCTACAAGAAAGGGGAACCCCGGTAGAAACTAAAATGTTAAGAAAACATCTACAAGAAAGGGACACCCAGGTAGAGACCGAAATGTTGAGAAAATAGCTGAGAGAAAGGGAAACCAAGTTATCATGCATGGCCAGCTAGGCTATGGAGGCACTTCAGTGTAGGCAGCCAACCAAATCATATGGAGTATACCTCAAAGATCAGTGGCTCCAGTTCCAGATCAAGACTCTGGCTTAGAGAGGCACCATACCTTTTCAGGATTATGGATAATTTATGGATCTATGTGACCACAGTTCAGTAGCGGACAAGGTGAAGTTGGTAGAGTTTTATTTACATAACACGACCCTTTCTGATATGAACCTATGGGACCCCAATGATGGGTTAGGAGACTTACAACTGATGGCCATGGCATCTTGGATGAGTCACGAGGAGAAGAGGGTAACAGAAATCAAGAAGTTAATGGAAAAAGAGCTAAATGGACCCTTAATGATCCAAGCTGAGCAAGGCGACCCCATGGCTCTCATTAGTGCCCACCAACACCTTGCAAATAATCCTCAAAGTGTCCCTAAGTATATCAATGAGCAGGCCCAGGATATTGCACATTTTGAGGACATGGAGAGATTGTTTGGAGATGACTGCATTAATTCCTGCATGAGAAGGTGGAACACATTGCCACCCAGCCTACAGATTAGGGAGTATCACTCCCCAAATAGGATGAGAGAAGCCTTGAGGAGAGTGCCACTGTATAAGCACTCTATGCAATGTTTGAAGGCCAATTGGATTGGCTTCAAATTAAGTCCTCCACTACTGCTATGACTATTGGAAGGTGTAAAAGAAGCATAAGAACAAAAACAGTGGGAAGAGTTGGATACAAAGGAAGGATTCCTTGATAAGGAGGAGGATATCACATCAAAATCATGGGATGTCAGGGAATCCATCAGGGCCATCAAGGATGATGAGTTAGACTAGTTTCTCAGAGGATGAGCAACCCATTTAGTAGGGGGTGATGATGAGACCCAAAAATGGGTAATTATATGGGCTCATTTGGCCTCCTAACTCAGCTTAATCCACCATTCTCATTAGTTTATTGATTTTTTTTTATTATATTTATTCTAATAGAGTGAATTGGGTTAGTCATTATGCCATGAAGTCTAATGTGTTCTTTATGCAGATTTTTGGTCAATTTTGGGACAAAGTCAAAGGATTAATGAGAATTTGGTAGCCAATATTTGAGGAAAACAAGGGAGAGGATTTGTAGGAGGGTTTCCCCCTCATTTATGACTCCCTAACTTGAATCCTCCTTCAAGAAACTCGGAGCACAAGCAACCACATCAATGCATCAAAGGGGCAGCCAAGCAAGTGAAGAAGAACTGCTGTCTACCTCTACTCTTGGGAGCCAGGCCTCCTTGATTTTAGGAGAGTTGTTGGAGGCTCCAGTTGTATAAATAGGAGTGCTTATATGATCAATAGTTTAGTTGGTGGTTAGTCAAATTTTCACACTTTTTTTGCAGTTCTTGCTCAGCTCATTTTCGAGCTTACTCTTGTGACAGTTTATGTAATGTGACTATTATTTTTTATAATGGAGATCAAATATTTTCTGAGCCAGCACTGATTTCTATTAGAGGGCTAAAGATCTTGTGTTAGGGCCCAACCCAAGCTTCTCAGCACCTCTTGATTTGTACTTATCTGTTTCTGCCTCAGTTCATGAATTAATTTCTGTTAGATAGATTCATTTTCTCTTGGTTAGAATAGGTTGCTTTTGTTGGTTTACATAGTTGTTTCCATTTTAGTTGTTGAAGTAGGTTAAATAGTGGTAAGATAAAGATACAAAAAGGACATCAACAGAGGCCGACCTCCTTTCCTCCTTTGGGGACTATGAATTGAGGTCAAGATCTGCTTGCTGCCACTAAAAACACAGTTTTTCTTTCCCCATGCAATTTCTAGTGTTATAGTGGTTTAGAGGTTAATGTTTTGTTTTAGATCCATTTTTCCATGCTCATTTATGTTTCTGCAATAGGTCTCTTTACATGCTTTCCTATTTGTATAACACTGTTCAGCATTTTAATCTACTAGGTCAGAATTTAGGTTAACATAAGAGATAATTCTGTTCTTTTGGTACGACTAGTTCTTTTCTTGCTCAATTTCAGTATTTTGAATTGTATCTCTCTTACAACTCACCACTTCTCATAATAAATCAATAAAGAATCCATCATATTCTCTTTCCTCACAGGTTTCACAAGTCATTCACAACCCTTCACGAATCTGGCCTAATTTATGCATTTTCCTCATAAGCTTTCCTCTTGCCTCTTGAACAAATCCAACCATCATCTTCTTTCCTAATCACCCTTGATGAGCTTCAAACACCTTGACACCTCCTTCTAATCTTTAGCTACCCTTTCCCACCATTTTTCCACCTTTAAAACCTCTAAAAACAGCTCTCAGCATCCTCTTGTAGATCCTCTTGTAGATCCCCTGTAGCCTCCTGTAGAATTACCTGAAAGTGACTTTTTGAAGTCTGGTTGTAGAGAAATTCTCCAGAAGGTTACCAGAGGCTTCTTAGGACTCTCCCACACCTTCCTACACCTCTACAAACCACAAGGCCACCTTCCATCGCCACCAAATCTCTTCCACAACCACAAACAGATAAATTACAAGCATAACAATTTCACATAAAGCACACAAAAACCCAAAAAGATGTTTTTTTCTCATTTCCTTCCAGAAGTAGCTTGAATAGATGTAATTTACTTCATCAGTAGTCAATAGGAGATAGATCCTTCCCATTTAATCCTCACTCATTCAAATATTCCTCCATAAAATCACGCTAGCTCGGAGTTGCAAGCAGCCGAGTTTTGAAGATCAAAAGGCAGTTGAGCTAGTGACAATTAAGAGCCAGTTCATATTGAGTTTGGGAGCCAAGCCTCCCTAGATTTAAGGAAGTCATTGGAGACTTAAATTTGATAAATAAGGAGGCCTAGAGCCTCATTAGAATTCATATTTTTTATGTAAGAGATCTAAGCATTTTCGAGTTCAAGACTTGTGGAAGACATTGTTATGTAATTTTTCTGATATGATAATGAGAATGAGCATTTCCTTGATCCATCACTACGTTGAATCAAAGGGCTGAATCTCTTGTTTTAGGGCCCAACCCTAGTAGAAACGGCTCCTCTTCTTGTACTTGAATGCTTAGTTGATTTCATAGATTAATGGTTGAATTGGTTTTAACATTATTTCAATGCAAGTAGTTGTGAATTTGATTAGTTTGCTTCCATTTGTGCATTGCTTTAGCAGTAGCTTAGAAAGATAAAGGAATACCAAAAATATGATAGTAGGTAGGTTTTTCCTCACTCCTCCCTTCAGGGACCATGATTTGAGGAAAGAACTCATATGGAGGCCCAAAAAGAAAAATTTTGATTTCTTATGGAATTTAGGGTTTTCTGCTGCTTAGGCCATCATCTTGTCAGTTTTCAGGAATAGGATTCAATTGTCATTTTTGATATCTTCATCCTTGTATTAGATCTCATAGTGTTTCACATCATTATGAAAGTATTTCCATGCATAAACTAGGCAACTAGATAGTGAAATTATGTTTTCTCAAGTTGATCGAAAATATTTCTTATTTGACATGATTCATGGATAAATGCTAGTGATTGATGCAGTGCAAGAGTTTCAATAGTGTAGGAATATCTCATGACCAACAACCCCAACCTAACCTCATCTATCCATGATCAGCAAAAGCCACTAAGTCCCTCACCCAATTCATCATTCCATAAGACCAACTTTCCAGGTTTCTTGAGCAAATCCAACCATCTTACAAACTCTGTTTTGAGCTCTGAAGAATTCCTAGCCACTCCCTTGCCTTATTTATCCCACCATTCACCTTCCCTAAGCCCTACACCACCTTCCAAATCACTCTCATTTCTCTCGGCCGGATCCTGTAGGAATACAGGGGATCCTGTAGGATCATTAAGACATCCTGTAGTGGCCTTTTTGGAGGCCGAATTGTGGAAAAAGTGTCCAGGAAGATAGGAGAAGACCCCTACTTGCCTCCCAAGCCATATGACCTTTCACCACCATCTCTAACCCACCTACCACATCACCAAGAGGATTTAGTATTCATATTGTCACACAAAAAAGGACAAAAAGGAAAAAGAGTTATTGTGTTCATTTATTTCAAATTGCATGCCTAGGATAGTAGGATTACACACATGTTAACTTAGCATTATTTTGAGGCAAAGCCTCTTAGCAATTAGTTAGATGAGTGGTGTGTTTAAGAATTTGATTTCAGTCTTTCCTTACTACAGTAGACAATATTTCAGTTAGTGTAAATTTCCTCTTTCCTCATTGGTAATCAAGCCTCTTATGAATTAATAGAAGGATGGTGTGAGAAACCATAGTGGTCTATTGCTAGCTTAGCAGTGACAAAGAGTGGACCCATTGCATATGCTTGTGTATATAGCACTATCACCTCCAAGTTTGGATGAACCCCAGGTTGATAAAGTAAATTTGGTATCCCCAAGAGTTGCAACATTCTTGCTGCAATACTGGAGCTCATCACTTTTTGGCACCATTGTCGGGGAGGTGTCTAAGTAAGATGTGATTTATGCTTTCTTTCTGGCATTTCTTATCTTAGACATTCTGCTATTAGCTTCATTTCTGCAAAAGTAATTGTAAGTTGGTTTTCTTTCTTTTCTATTTGCAAGTAAGATTTGATTCAGCAGTTAGTCTCCATTCAGTTTGTTATTTCAATTCTGCAATTAGTCTCAAAGCTTGAAAAAAACCACAAAACAAAACAAAAACACTTCTTTCATGCCTCGTAGGAACATGGATAACTTAGGAAAATTTCTACCAAATACCACCACCTTTTTTGAACAACCAACCTTCCCTCTTCTTCATTAGCTACAAATTGGAGGACCCCTTAGGCAAACAACCAAAGATATTTGAAGTATGTGCAAGGGGAGAAGAAGAAGGAGAACCCATTCCAATTGACCTAATGCCTGAAAATAGAAATGACAGAGGAGATAGAGAAAGAATTGGGGGTGCCTTTCCCATCAGAGAAACTAATGGGGATACCAAGATGAAAAACATAAGCTCCTCTGCTCTTCCTCATTCCATGGCTTGACCTTTGAAGATCCAGATACTTTCTTGTTTGAGTTTACTATCATATGCAGAACTTATGATTACACCACTGATGAGCAGAAGTTGAAATT
Source organism: Pinus taeda (assembly GCA_000404065.3). Classification (NCBI taxonomy): domain Eukaryota; kingdom Viridiplantae; phylum Streptophyta; class Pinopsida; order Pinales; family Pinaceae; genus Pinus; species Pinus taeda. The sequence continues at coordinate 3,757 of APFE030897479.1, read as the reverse complement.
ATTCCCATCCACTCTCAAGGACGCAACTCTATGCGGGTTCATGGGTTTACCTGGGGATAGCATCACAACCTGGGCTCAGATGCAGCAAGCCTTCAATAACAAGTACCGGGGCTACTGCAGGTTTGAAGACACTAAAGATGAAATTTTTAGGATGACCTTGGGGCATGATGACTTCCTAGAGGATTATGAAGAAAGATTCTAGCTTAGTTACAAAAAGGTGAGGTGCACACTTGATCCTGAGTCACTGAAGCTAGTCATCCTCCGAGGGGTAAGGGAAGATCTTTTGGATACCCTAAACCTACTAGCAGGAGGGGACATCTACTAGATACCCTATGAAGATATCAAGACTTCCTTTAGGAACCATTCTAGGGCAGCTAGGAAAAAGAGTAGGGGTATTCAACCAATGTCCAACTCATCCTCTTCCAACACATCCATAAAAGGTGAAATTGGAAATATGCTGGAAGATTTCAAGAGTGAAATGTTGTAAACCCTTGCCCTATAGATGGACATTATGCACATCAAGAGAAAGCAGGAGGAAGCAGAGAGAGCATTAGCCATATTTTGCCCTAGATGCACAAGGAGTCACCCTAGGAATGAATATCCATTAAACCTAATCGAAATCTGCTCAGTCTGTGAAGAAAACCACTCCATGGACAAGTGCCCTTCTCTACCTGGACTAAAAGCTGTGTATCTGGGAACTGAAGGGTGACTAAACAACTCTGCTACATAAATCGAAGGAGACCCCATGGGCCATGGCCATACTAGTAGGGCATGTAAGGGTCATCCCATGCATGTTACAGCCCTAACCATAACACATCCATTCCCTCTTGGGTCCCCCCTGCTCATCCCTCCTAGTCTACACATCTTCCTTGGTATTTTGCACCTTAGTACCATTCCCAGCCGACCAGCCAGCCATTTCAACCATATACTTTGCCAGAGCCTCAGTGGAATGCACCATCCCATGGGTGGAGGCCCCCATACAATAATGCTAAAGCTTTATTTCCTTCAGCTCCTACTCAACCACAGATTTTACACCCTACTCCACCTAAACAAACTTATATGCTTGCCCAGCCAAATCTGAACCCGAACAACAGACAGGCACAACAAGTATACAGAGACATCCTATCCTCCTTATGTTGTGGATATTTAGGAAATCAACCTAAGGTCTGGGAGAGTACTCCCTAACAACCAACCTCCATATCCATCTAGGAAGAGCAAGAAGAAGAGAGAGGAAAGCATGCCTAGAGTGAATCCACCACCCTTTCCTAAAAGATTAACTCATCTAGTCCAGCCTACCCTAGAAGAGAATGAACTTCTGGATGAATTGAAATTTTTTTGTCAAAATTCCACTTCCCCAAGCCATCAAGGATGTACATATTTACAACGAATTGATTATAGATAAGTGATTCAAACATCGAGGGAGGTGAACAAGGGACACCCCTACCATTAATGTCATTGGACAGTTGTCCGACTTAATGCTGGGGCAGGTAATTTGCCCAAAGTATTTGGACCGTGGAAGCCATGTAGTAGATGTGCACATCAATGGCACCATTGTCCCACACACTTTGATTGATCTTGCGGCTGCCATTAATGTAATGACTAAAAACACCATGCTCATGCTGAATCTCTAGGGTTCATTAAGAAAGACCACAACAGTCTTACAACTTGCAGACCATTCCATAGTATCCCCTGAGGGGATTGTTGAGGATGTGATGGTATCCATTGACTCCTGGGAGTATCCTACAAACTTCCTAGTTCTCCAGCCTAAGGCCAAGCTTAGTGGTTATCCTCTCATACTTGGTAGGCCTTGGTTAGCCACAGTCAATGCCTAGATCAGTTGTAGGACTGGAAATATGACTATAAAAAATGAGAATCTATCCAAGTAGCTAGTCTTGTACCCTCCTGCTCAGCCATCTCTAGATCATGACTTACCTTTATGGGTAGAAGAGGAGAAAGAAGATTAAATCTACTCAGCCCAACTCTATACCCTAGAAATTGCCATGGGAGGAGGACAACCAGATGAACATGATTTGATTGAACACATACTCCAAAGTCCTTAGAGGAATTAGTAAAGGAAACCAAGAGAAACCATCAGACTGACATATTCTTAGTTGATTCAAACCTTACTTGTGTCAAAACAATAGAATTCGGCCCTGAAAGAACCTTGAAAATCAACCCCTCTCTTTCTGTACACCAAGAAGAAAAGTTGTGCAACATGCTAAGGGAACATCTGGATTCCTTTTCTTGGAGTTACAAGGAAATGAAGGGAGTTCACCCCTTAGAGTGTATTCACCACATTTATATCAAAGAAGGTTGAAAACCAGCCCGACAACCCCAAAGGAGAATGAATCCATCTCTCAAGGATATAGTCCAAGAAGAACTACAAAAGCTAATGGATGAAGGATTCATTTAACCTATCTCGGACAGTGAGTGGCTTTCTCCTTTGGTGTTGGTTCCAAAGAAAAATTGGAAGTGAAGGATTTATGTCAATTACAGAGAGTTAAACAAAGCAACAAAGAGGGACCATTTCCCTCTACCTTTCATTGACCAAGTGTTAGATTGCCTGGAAGGGAAGACATTTTTTTCTTTCCTAAATGGGTTCAATGGGTACAATCAAATCCATTTAGCTTAGAGGACCAGGATAAAACCACGTTCACCTATCCTTGGGGTACTTTCACTTATAGGGTCCTTCCTTTTAGCCTATGCAATGCCCTTGCCACTTTCCGGAGGGCAATCTTGAGTATCTTTGTCGAGCTAGTCCATGATGCAACAAAAATTTATATGGATGATTTTACACCCTATGGGTGTGATTTCCAGGAGGATCGTCCAACTTGGGTAAGGCGCTAAACAAATGCATTGAAATGAACTTGTCCCTTAGTCCCAAAAAATGTGAGTTCTTGATGACTGCAGGGACTGTTCTATGTCATTCAATATCCCAGGGTGGACTACAGGTGGACCCAAATAAGATAGCCATCATCAAAAGGGTCCCACCTCCGCAAAAATAGAGGGATGTTAGAAGTTTTCTAGGTTTATCTAGGTACTATAGGATATTTATAAAAGACTTCAGCAAGGTAGCTTCTCCTTTATTTGGGTTATTGGACAAAGACTCTAATTTTTATGATTAGAAAGTTGTCAAGAGGCTTTGGACACCCTAAAGGACAAGTTGACCACTCCACCTATTCTTCAAGGCCTAAATTGGGGCCTTCCTTTCCATATACATGCTGATTCCTCTCACAAAGCCATAGGAGTATCTCTAAGCCAGATAGATAACAAGTTACCTTATGTCATTTACTTCATCAGTAAGAATCTGTCAAAAGCTTAACTGAACTATACAGTGACTGAAAAGGAGCTCTTAGTTGTTGTGAATTCATTGAAAAAATTTAGGCATTAAATTATAGGTTACAAAACATTTGTGCATACTAACCATGCTGCAATTAAATACTTGATGAATAAACCTGATTTAAATGCCTAAATTATTAGATGGTTACTTTTATTACAACAGTTTGATGTAACTATTATTTATAAGTCTGGAAAGGAGAATGTTGTTGTAGATTTTTTATCCAGATTGACTTTGACTGCAAGGTAGGAAGGAATGGTTGATGATTAGTTACCAAATGAACACTTATTCGCCATTTCAGTTCTCTCTCCATGGTTCGCTAACATAGAAATTTACCTAGTGTCTGCATAGTTTCCATCAAATTTTTCCTTCAAAGAGAAAAGAAATATTGTGAGGAAGAGTGCCCCATTCACTTGGACT